>QFEU01011537.1:0-18877 GCA_003316345.1 Tricholoma terreum
CACTCCCTTCGACGACGGCCACCTCCCTCCCTCTCCCTTTCACCCCACCACCACCACCACTGCGTGCACACCCGCCGCAATGGTTCCCACGCCCTCTCCTCCATCACCATCACCTTCAAACAAGCCAACTGGATGGAACGCGGGCCCAAATGACGGCAACTGTCATTTGGGCCATGGATAAGTTTTTTTGTTTTTGTTTTGTTTTGATCGATTAACTAATTATATTATCTTGATTCTTAGGTTGCACTCTACTGGTGACAACCGAGAACGACGAAGGACGCACAACGCACAACGCACACCCATGGCCACCAAAACCCCCTCCTCCCTGTTCAAATGGGATGTGAGGCTGTCGACATGGGCTAGAAGGGCGCAGAGGGACGCCGAGAGACCAGGAGGGATACCCGTTAGGTAAGTACCCAACAACCCCTGTTTGCGCACCTCACACTGATGCGCCCAAACCCCCATATGCGCGCCACATCACCACCCATTCTCATCGCTGCAGGCATCTGCTTGCAGGTTGGGTAGGGCAAGTGGATGACAGTGGGTGCTGATGACAGTGAGGAACAAGCACCAGGGTCCCACCGCAACGAGGAACAAGCACCAGGGCCCCACCACAACGAGGAACGGCTCCAGGACCTCATGGCTGCGACGAACGACGGACGACAGAGCACCCACCGCCATGCTGACGAGCAACTGCTCATTGGGTGGATGGCGGGTGCACCAGGGTCATACGATGAAACAACGACGGGCACCCCCCCCGCCACGGCCATGAGCCTGCAAGTCTAACGACAGGGAACGACCCAGTACCTGACCCAGCACCCACCAGCCCCGCGAGCCTCTGCTCGCGAGCTGGATCACAGGTGCTAGCAGCCGATGATGGGGGATGACAGACGATGGAACGAGGGACACGACCCAGTACACGACCCAGCACCCGATGACAAGGGACAACAGGATGAGGGACACGACCCAGTACCTGACCCAGCACCCGATGATGAGGGACGAGGACGGCGGAACGAGGGATGAACGGGGAATAGGGACGCGAGTGCTGGAGGGATGGCAGGGAGATGAGGAAAACAGGGCCCACCCCCACTGCCATGAGCCCTGCTTGTGGAGTGAGGAGGGAGTGGGATGGGGAGGACAAGGACGATGGGGGTGGGGGCGGGGACGGGGATGGGGGCGAGCACGACGATAGGACGTGGCGCCGCACCACGGCAGCCTCGACTGTCATGCCGGACGAGGGACAACAGGGCAGGGGTTTTCTTTACTCTTTCCTGAAAACTGTACTACTGTAAATATATCATTTTATACTATTTAAATGTATGAAATGTGGGATGGTTTATTATCTGAAATTTGTGAAGATTTCATACCTTGATATCATGTAAAAACTAGCTGCTTGACAGATGAAAAGTCTTGGTTAATGACTTGATGAAATTACTATGCTTAATGAATGAAAAATAACCTTCAAATTCATACCTTGCAGGGGTTTTAAATGTTACAAATTCGGGTATGATTTTTATGAAGTTTTTGTATGACATTCACTCCCTTCAGAGGTGTATTATACATCCTTTATCCAGATGAAAACCACCATTTTCTTCATCCATTTAAGGGATGAATCCCCACCATGGGATGGTGGAAATTCATCTGCTTTTTGATGTTAATTGTTGTGAAATTCATACTCTAAACTCATATTTTTCCTCTCTTAAATGGTTGAATTAGGGGGGGTTTTCCCTACCCCCCAAGGTACATAGTGCATCCACACAGACAATAACATTATTTCCTTCAGCAAGATCCCTGTGAGCTAGCACGCAGGCCTTGACGGGGAAAAGCTTTGCTAACTCCTGGATGGTCTGTGGGGCAAATGGAAGCTGGTATCATTGAGCATGGAATTCAATGACAGTAAGAAGATAAAGGTAGACATCGGAGGATGTTGCTGGTATTCGCAAGCCTTGGAGGAGTGGATGTTGAGTATTCAGTGTATCTGGTCATTGTATGGATTCCATGATTCGAAAGTAAGTCTCGACGATGGATTTAGCCCTTTGCACGAGTGGATCGGTAGGGTCCAGCTTGTCAAGTGGTGTACCCTCCATATATTTGATCGTGCAGACCTCAAGCTCCTCAGCACAACTGTACATGTATATTTGTGGCACAGAAATGCTGTGCTGAGCTGCAATTTCCATCATGTCCAGCTCTTGACAAATGGCTCCAACCGCATCACTGGATGAATTGATGTTGTAATATATGATTTTTCTTCCAACGTGATCTTTGACACGAGGTCTCTCCGCGTTCCAGGTCTCGTTGGTGATGCGTTTGTGGATCATCTGTTATCAGGGAGAATTAGTCGTTCTCTATAAGCATGCAACGTGTTTTGGTAAAGGCAAATGACTTGTGAGAGATTGGCTACTTCTCGAAGGTTTGTCTGTGGGGGGGACCGGCATGGGATCCTGGTGGGGACGAGCAAGAGCAAATGCAATTTCCGCTACGTTAGTAGTGGGTTCTTGTCTGGCAATCTCCAGCATTTTTGCAGTCCCGTGATGTTTCTAGCGACCACATGTTCTAGAACATGAGCGAAAAAAAGCCTATTCTTGCTTTTGCAGTCCCATGAGGTTCCCAGCAAGCACATGTTCTGGGACATGAGTGAAAAAATGGCTAATCTCGCTTTTGCGGTCCCGTGACATTCAGTGTGGGTCTGTGCAGCACAGCTGGGTTTTGCGGTCGCATGACATACACTGAGGTCTGTGCCGTCAGAGGTGTTTCACTCGGCCCCTCTTCCATTGTTTTGCTTGCATGGCTGCTACCTGTCGCATTGATGGTGTCCCATGTTCCGTGCTGTTTGATCCCAGTTGTGCTCATTCTTCAGGTCCTTTGTCTGTGTCTGTGGCCTGGCCCCTTCTTACAACAGTCTGCTGGCCTGGCGGAAAGTTTTCTTGCCTTCAGACCTATCAGGCAAACTGCGGAGAGAACATTTGCCTCAGGCTTGATTGGTTTTCTGCATTCTGTGAACATCACCTTCTGAATGGACTGCATCCTCCATCCATGTTTTCGTTCAACTTTGAGCAACATTCAGACCGTGCATACTTTCTTGATTCTGAGTTTGTGAAATATATCTCTCACATTTCGGATGGGATTAAGAACCTGTTGTTGTACCTGAGGCAGTTCCCAATCTTGGGTGCTCGATTATAGACTCTGGAGCAATAGAACATGAGACAGGTACTCTTTGTGTGGTTACTACCTATTGGAAATTCTATCTTATCTATTTGATAGGCACTACCTCTGCCACTGCGGCATCTGTTGAAGCCATGGGCCGTGAGCTTCCACAGTTGTCCTTGGGCATTATGCCTAATTTAGGCATTTTGTACAAGACGATTTGTGATACAGAATTGCCTTTGTTTGCGCTGTATGGCCGTAGTTTTCAAGTGTTGCAATCTGTTTTGACTGATCATGTGATTCCTTTTCGCGGGTTAACATATGATTTGTGTTGTGAGGCGCTGTGTCATCATCTTCTCAATGGTTTATGCAGTTGACCCACTGGATTTGTTAGGTTGAGATTGTGCGGAATTGGGTTGATGATACCAACAGGGACCAGATTATCTCTGTGCTATACTTGGAACATGATGGAGGCAGGAAAAGGAACGGTGGGAACAAACCCCTTATAACTGTTATTTAGAAACCGAGTTAACACTTTCTCAGAGTTCATGACTGGGGATTTTGTGTGTTGTTCAGCACGATTATTATGCAAAGTGACAGACCAACAGGACCGTGTGGTAGTAGTGAGTGTTTGTGGGGTGTAGGAGTTGAAGACTGCTAATATCTGAAATGGCTAGACATATTTCATGCGGGTGATGCACATAGAACCATGCATCATTGAATGGGCCACAACAGAATACACCAGCTCTCATGCTGAGATCCATTGAGGTATTACCAACATTCGAGCAAAGGAATTTATGGGTTGTCAAATAAGATAAAGAATGTAAACAATTAACTATGTGTGCAACATTAGTCGGTAGCCAGCTGCGACTCCGCACATGTGGGCTGACAGCATGTGACAATACTCTGAGATTGTCTCAAAGATAGCAGCGAATGTGCGCCGCCACCCAAATGTGTTTGTAAGAGAGTGCCAGTGTGGCATGAACTGTAAAAAAAAAAAAACCATTGGATTTTCTGCCGCATCTACCCATGAGTCGATCATGTTCTCCCAGCTGCAAGAAATTGCTCCATTGTTTAAGATAGCCCCTCGGGAGGAAGACACGTCTGATAGATAGTAGAAACATCTTGTCACCGGAGAGAGTCGAGCGGCTGCACGTATCAGTGAGACCCAACTAAAGGTCTTTCCACCATGCTTAAGTAGACCGTAAAGTTGCCCTACTCTGGCAAATCGACCATGTCTATGTGTCACAGTGTCACCGAGATCGAGCATTCTAAAAGGCTGAACATCACTTCAAGCTTTGTGAAGGCACTGGCGCGGACCAATGGGTTTCATGTCTGCATTGTCTGTTCTCGCACAGTGTGCAAAGATGACTTGGAGGTTGTAGACCTGCCATTTCTTGCATGCTGCAACAGTCTTAGGCCGTTGCCTGGAAGTAGACTCAGGGATTTCACATTGACTAAAGGGATGATGTTGGCTCAGCAAGGTTTGGTGGATGTAGAGGGTATTCAAAGGGGCAATGTCTGTGTGGGTTGTATGGGTGATCTGTGCGATGGACTCTTGCTGAGGCTGGCACTGAATGGTCTTTATCATATTTGTGATGATCTTGACGCTCTGCAAGAACTCACTTTTTTGGAGACACTTCTTATTACCCTCTGCTTTCCCCTCCTTTACACCGTCAAAGTGTGCAGCCTCAGGGATGGACAGGCTGATTTTGAGTTCAATGCAGTGCCGCAAGGAAACATGTTTAATGTTTCCAGCCTGCCTGTCGAAGCCAATGATGTCCGCAGACTTCTACACTTGCATTCAAAACAGGAGGCCTGCAGGGAAGCCTCCTTGTTATCAGCATTCTGAGTGCGCAGAGCCCGCATTGAAGAGGCCATTACATGGCTCTGTTTTAACAATCCTTATTACAAAGACATCGGGCTCAATGCGAAAGAGCTGGTGGTTCTTCCAATGATGGAGTACCAGACTGGGTGGTACAGGAATTTGCGGTTACCAAAGGTGAGCCGAGTTGTTTGCATTGGGGCACACTTTCATAATAATCTCTCATCCCAGATCCGTTGTCGATGAAATGGACATTTGATGGTTATATGCAGTGTGCGCAGTTCGTGCTCTTTTTACAACAACATTGCTAACCCTGCTATAGTTCCAGCAGTAGCTGCAGATACATTCCCTCAGGCATTTCCGCACATCTTTCTCGACGGTCACATTCCCTTTGACTTATCCATTCCTGGACAAGCACAGCTGATGGCGAGATGGGCAATCACTCATGCAAGCAAACACTTCGATAACCAGGTCGGATTCTTCTGCCTTCTGTTGGAGACTTTCCAGTGTGATGATGTTGCTGCAGCAGCTGCACAACTGCCTGAGCATTTGGAGGGTGCACCATGGGAGGTATGGCTCAGGTGTCTAAACTCACTCCTAGCTGCCGTTGTGGGAGGGGATACCACATTGACTATCCTCCAAGGGAAATCTGCTGGCATTTCGTTACATGTTGGCTGGCTGAGCTTTATTTTGTCACTAAAAGCCACTGGAGAACCTGTGACAGCAGTCCATGATGTCATGGATTATAGTCACCACCTGGGAGAGGTCATGACAGCTTATGATGAGGTTGCTGGGCATGCAAGTCCAAGGGAAGCAGCTCGGATTTTCGACTGGATGTCTTGCACATTTATTTCTCATATTGTGGTAGGCCGCAAAGGAGAGGGTGGCTTGTTCGGAAAAGCTCTAGCTTTCCTGGCCAGAGTCAAGCAGAGGGCAGGAACTGCCTTGGCTCTTGAAATGCTATTGTGGGTGGACGAGACAAACAGGCCATCTTCTGTGGGTTGCAACGCAGTGGCCATTTACAGACGTGGCACACTCGGTGAATGGAGTAGAGGTCAGAAGATGGGTGATGACGTGTCTCTGACAGCCTTTCAGGTTTGCGGATATAACTCAGTGGAGAAGGAGGATGCAGCTATGGAGCGTGCTCTGCAACACAACTTCCACCATGTGCCCGGAGGACTGCAAATGGTTGAGATTGCACTTGCAATGATGTCCATCAACAGATTTAGCCAAGCCACTTATTGAGAAAAAATCATGGCGGTGGTGCGTGCTGTTCTACACAAGGGAGAATGGAGCGAGACAGCCATTATCAGGTTTCTCAACTCACAGTTCGAATACTATCAATCCCATAACTTTACCCCAGTTGACACAGAGGGCCTACAAGCGGCAGTGCTTGAAAAAGACAGGTAAGTCACTTGTACGTGTTGAAGATCGAGTCACCAAGAGAGTCGTCATTTAGTAATAAATCATGGGGGGAATCACCACAAGTGGTTGCCTACAAAACAAGGGAGCCTGGTTTTCACCCCTGGAACTTTCTAGAGTTTACGCTGGCTGCAGCGCAGATGAATGAGGATGGATTGACACACCCAGTGGACGAACATACATTGATGCCAAGATTGGCGGGAGTCGTACCGGCGAGTAATGACACCAGTTCGAGGGCAAGTGCACTCAGGTTAGGTTTGTTGAAGCCTTGGTTGGATTGGACGGATCTTCTCAGCAGCCAGTCAAACTGGGTAGCAGCGTGGGATGCATTTGAGAATGTCGATATGGGCAATTCCGTGGCCATTGAATAGAGACCAAACATGAGGACTATGTCATATTTCACTTGTCGAGCCCCTCTTCAGAAAACAATATATATATATATTCTAGCTGATGAACTGCAATGCAAGGTGACTACACGTAGCGGGCTTTGCCATGTCAGCACGCTTTGTTGATAATTCACCCAGCAGGTTTTGACGCATCGCATGTCACGTGTGCTGCATGTGATGGGAACTTCGTTGGTTGAGCGAAGCTTCTCAACTTGAGGGTGTATAACAAGCGGGCTTTGGTTGTCTGCTACTGTAGTAACATTGTTCTTCATTTGATGCTGTGCAACATTTATTTTCACATCACACAATTTCATCAAAACCTGCGTGAATAGTGTTCAGTTTGGCATCATGATTGCAACCGACATACAATGGCACCTCAAATTCATTATTTTCGCAGTTATGTACTACTACTAATGTTACAAGAATATATGGTCACTGGCACTACCATGACCACAGCTGTTGCTTGCAGCCTTGCACAACCAGGCCACTCTGCGGTCTCTTGCACGTGAGTAGCATTAAAGACCCATAGATGACAGTGAGAAATACGGACCAAGCAAGTTCGATGACATACAGGAATTACAAAACCTAACAACCAACCTCTTCCAGTTCGACCAAAATTCATTCCAACGTCAAGGCTCCTGTCTCGGGAAACCAAGATCAGTTGCACGCATTATCTGGGATGTCCCAGATACCCCAGTGGCCATGTTGTCCCTGAAGGACCAGTCATATTAGTAGTGATCTGAGGTCAGGTCAGAGTGACTGAAAAAAACTGGAACCTGACTGAACTTGACTGCTTGCTGACCTGACTGCAGTCAGGGTCAGGCCAAGGTTCATAAAAAATCAACAAGTCAGGTTCAGTTAGGTCAGATATACAGCCAAAATGCAGTCAGGTTCAGTCGAACCTGACTGAAGTCAGGTCAGGTTAGCTCAAAATTTAAAATATTGATAACCAGGTTCAGTCAGGTCAGTAGCAAATTTGGGGTAAAAACTGAACCTGACTGAACCTGGGAACACTACATAGTAGTGTGTGTGGTAAAATATGATGGCAGAACATACCCAATCTACACAGCCTGTGTTGGGTCCATTGTAGCTCCGACCACCTATGACTGCGGGTGTGCTGTAACACATATCGTCAGGGTTGTCGCCTGACCTTAAGTTACCAAGTGGTGTCTCGACACGCTGAATGGTATATGTTACTTTCTGAACTCACGCGAGAAAGGAGAATGACATACTTGTAGGCCTGAACCTGGCGCAAGGCAACCCTAATACAGAGATCAGATAAGGGAAGTACCATGCGCACCTTGAATTTGAAATAAAGCCAGAAAGTTGAACATGTAGGCGCCTCATTGTCTGTCCAATGGCCATGAATACTGTCCCCAAAGTCCCTCTAATTCAGATGCAATTTGGTATTAGCTACCTTAGCTTTGAAATGAGATGTTACTCACACGATCCTTGCAATGAGCGGGAGTGTTGTATGTCACACCATGAATGGTGAGAGATGTTGCTCTGCAGGCATCAAGTGCGTCGATCCCGGGGCCTAAGTTCGCTAGGTGGGCGGTGGACTCCATAGTTTTATGAGCAATGCAGTGGTCCCCGCCCTGAATGTCCTCCCAATACAGATTCATACATTCACATTCCTGCTTCTCTCTCTCAACCCTCTCAGTCTCCTCATGCTTCCACCTCATCATCTCATTCCATTCACGTTCCCAATTCTGCTCTTTCCTATGCCACTCATCCTCTTTCTGACTCCACCGCACACGCTTTTGTCTTGTCATCTCGTTCCATTCTCATTCCCAATTCTGCTCTTTCCTGCGCCACCTGTCCTTCTTCTGGTTCCACTCGTCCATTTTCTCCTTTCATTCACTCTCCCACTTCCGCTCCTTCTTGCCCCATTGCCTTTCTTGCTTACAAGCATGTTCCATGGCACACTTGTGCTCCTTGGCCTCAATACTCCACTCATGGCGGATGCAATCACAAACATCTGGATCCATGATGTCGTTGTGGAAAGGCGCACCAATCCAGCCACCAAACAGGGCAGACAGAGGCATCAGGATGAAAACTACAAGGCAGATGACAAGCGCAGAACTATAGCTCAATGAAGGACCTCTCCCATGATCCCTTGAATGGGCAACAAGCAATGTATATTCGCTGTCAGACGACATAGCTACTTGACAATTGTGGTAACTGAAACTGCAAAGACAAGAATTGAGCATATCCTGTATTTCTTGTGGACCAAAAGCACAAAACTGGGTTGCAGAGCCATAAGACCAATACAAAGGCAGAGGGCTGGCACATGAATCTGGTTAGTACTGTTAGAAAAATTGGTGACAGGAACAAAGTTACAGCTTTGACATCATCAGGAAAATGGGGGGACCCTGATATTTCTAGTTAGCAATGATAATTATTTGCAGAATGTTATGTAATGAGATAGCCTGAGATAAACTTATCAGAACACTATCAACATTTCAGTTGATGGTCAACAAATATCAGTATGTAAGAGGTGTATCAGTTAATGAATTTTAGATAGAGCTAAGATAATCCTTGAAAATGGCCCAGAATTCTGGTATCTAGTTGGTCAACAATTATCATCAGTGTCATGTTGACAAATGATGACAAATATATAGACTTATGATAATACCCTGGAAAATGGTGCCCAATTGACTTGAAAATCAGACAACTATTTGATTTTATTAGTTATCCATCTCTGTATGCTCTACCTTCATTATTCAGATGCAATTCAGATGTAAAAAACAGGTTTTAGAGTAGCACAGCCACAACCCCTTCAACTGAACAAAATGCAAAAACCTGTTGATGAGCCCCAAACTTAACCAAATATTAATGTGTGCATTAAGACCATCAAAAATTGAGTGAGCTATATTCTGAGTTAAACAAGTGCATCATAAATAAACAAGTAAAAAAAAAAGTATAAGTTAAGAATAAGAGTGAATGATTGAGTTGAGTTGAGAGTGAGAAATGAGAAATGAGAAATAGTACTGAAGAAAATATTAATATTTTACTATTTTGGTGTTGAGATTATAAGGCCTGATCTACGTCCTGGGATTCAGATATCTAATGGTCAACTCTATCATTCTGGTACTAATGGTGGAACTGGGCATGGTCATCTACAATTATCTAGCATTATCAAGTGATGTATCAGAAAGGCAGTAATGATACCAAAGATTTTGATTATATGGTTAGTTATATTTATATCAAACTACAGTTGGTTTCCTGATATGATGTCGTCGTTGGAGATGATAGCAAAGGCGTCTCAGTGAGACGCCCGCACTCAGCTGGGTTCGCTTGATGCTACCAAACAAACAATGACTCTGTTACGATCTGGCAAGAACGTTATTTAACGGGGACACTCCCATTACTTGTGTGAAAGGTAAGTAGGTACAATGCTAATAAACATGCAATATATGGACAAAGGGTATGATGGTGTTGCTCATTACGTCGGATCTACATAATACCGTTAAGAAGAGAACATATGCATACGGTAGAGAGATTAGTTTCGAGGTAGGGATATGGATGTTGACGTCGACACCAAGCGAGGAGTTTGCGTTTGTCGTTTGACTTCTGCCTCCATCTTCACTCGCTGTTTACGAATATCATCGTCTTTCAGCTTGACGGAGAACGCGAGTGATATGAAGGTGTCTGCAGAAGGAGGGAGTAATGATAGATGGGGATTACAGAGTAGCCTGAGGACAGTAGCTTCGCTGGGAGCGTCCAAGATTTGACGGCGGCAAGCGGAGACCAAAGCGATACCGATGCGGAGTAAAAAGGGTACACCTGTGACGGTGGCGATCAGCAGTGCAGAATGAGGTAGAAATCACGCATTTACCTTCCAAAAGAAAGATGTCCCAAACGCGGTTGAGATGCTCCAGCGGTAAGCTTCCTACAAACAAGGATGTAAACCTAGTACGGAAAAGTAGGTAAGCCGTTAAACCAAAGTGCGGAAATCACCGACCAGGGCCGGCAGATTGCAATGGGGGAGATCGACATGTCATTGAGAATCTTTTTCGCCACAACGGAGTCATTGCTTTCCAGTGCACGGCTGAAAAGAGCTGAATCCACATCAATTTGATGGGTAGAGGAGAAATAAGGTCGCAGGTGTGTGTCCATAATGGAGATGAAGATCCAAAATGCATCTTCTTCAGGCGCGAGCAGAAGCAGCTGACCAGCTATCAGAGTTAGACCTACCGAAATAATGAGTGATGAGTAACTAAAGTCGGTAGATGAAAGCTTACCAGTCGAATATTGGACATCCGGTACCATCGTCAGATAAGCTTGCAGGAGGGATAATATGGATCCCTGCATGCTTTGAAGGTGAGGGTGGTCGTTGAAGCACCGCTGCACATCCTTCTCAATGTCGACAAATGCAGGAACACGCCCCCGTGCACCTAATTGAGCATAAACTCCGGGAACACTTCTCGCCTTTCCGTCAGTAAGATGGGTCCAAACAAGGTAGCGTACAGAAGATGGGACACCTTCCAACAAAAGTTTCTTGACTTTTTTGCTCTTCTTCGACTGCGACGGGGGCACAGTCGACAACACCGACATCCACTTCTGCTCGCGCTGTCGGTGGGCATCCATCGACGATTCAGACTCTGATGGTTTAGGTTGGATATTAGTTGGCGCGGCTGGTAGGCGTGATGGCGCCGTTGGGCTAGGGCCATCTGAGACTGTGGGAGATCGTGGGGAAGACGTTGAAACAGCAGGGCTGTCCGTATGTAGCGAGCTTGGATGCTTGAAATCACCTAGACCATCTCGTCCCACCAAACTTGAATCCTCACTGGTGCGTTGAGGCTGTAAGTGAGAAAGGTTTGGCCGCACGAGTTCGAAGTCCATGTCCTTTACTTGCATGGTATCAGTATCAGATGGCTGACCTGCCGATCCGGTAATGGAAGTGTCATCTTGACGACTGAGGTTTCGCCGCAAATTTGGCAGGGAGAGCTTGGAACGTAAGGAAGATTGTCGAGCGACGGGGGTAGGTGAGATGACATTAGAGCGTGTGCTATGCATAGATGCCGTATCCGTATCTCTGGATGGACGACCACGAGCCGACGAGGTCTCAGGAGTGAAATCTCGTCCTTGACTAGGAGGAACGACTGGTGACGTTGGTGCAGACTCGGCACCAATAGTTTCACTTGAGAGTATCGTCCGTGTCGTGGGATGTGGTCTAGGTGGCGACGGGTCACTTATATCGGCCTTCGAGACGTTCCGCCTCAGTTGATGTACTGGGCGATTTGGGGCGGTAGTAGGGGATGAGGAAATGGTTATGGTTTGTGCAAGGGGACTACCTGGAGTTTTTGCAGCTTGCAAGCCACTAAATCCGACAGTACTATGCTGAGACAACGGAGATGAAACACGCAGAGAAGATGTTTTCCCAGAAGACGGGGGTATGCTGGGAGAGAGCGATCCCGTCGAGGATAGGGACCTCCGAACCTCGCTGGCAGATGGTATCTCAAGGATTTGGCCACCCTCTTCGTTGCTACCAGCCCGAACGTACATCAGTAAACGACGAATGAAACGAGATGATGGCGGAGCACTAACCTCCACTGAATAGGTAACGGTACCTCCGTACTCTCGGCGTTGAAGCCCGAAAAACTCCTGGATCTCGGCCGCGCCCCACCAGCCTTCGGGAAAAAGTTAGCACGCGGTATCACCCCGCTTCCTCTCTGTAGTGGTTCCACAGATTCGGACTGTTCAGAACCACCAGTTGGAACACTGCCCGGCTCAGGAGGAACAAGACTTCCTCGACCATTGGAGGACAGTGATGAGGGTGAGGGCGATAACATTCTCATAGGCGGTGGGGTCGGCGGGGGCGGATCGACACTGAAAATCATGAGCACCGGTCCAACAGACGCCGTCAGATCCACATGAGTACGCCCATATATCGTCGGCGGCTTCCCAGAGGAATCGCGACTCGCCAATGCCAGTTTTAGAGTCTGTACTGCACCGCTCTGTGCCTGAGACAGCAGGGGCGGGGAATGTTGCTGCGCGACGTACATGGGCCCGGGGGAGTGTGCACTTGGAGCTTTTGGGGCATTTGGGTGCGGCAGGAAAAGGGAGCGGCGCTGGCCCTGACTTATGCCGGGCTGTCCACCTCGGAGTTCATGCAGAGATGGACGGAGCGAGGACGAGGGTGACGGCATAGACGAAGCTGGAGGAGGTGATGGAGAGGAGGACAATGATGGATGAACTATGTGGTTCGAAGATTGCACCGCGGTGTCTGATGAATGCATCACTAATACTTGAGGCGGCATCGAAGATGACGAAGGCCCCTCTGATCGCTCCTTCTCTGGTGCCTCAACGTCCTGTCCTTCTTCCTCTATGCTCTTGTCTCCTTCGCTAGTCTCTGTAGGCGAAGGTGTCCGATTTGCGATTACAAGGGGAGCAGATCTCCCCATCACCAATATCGCTGGCTCCGGTTCAGGCGATTCACGTATCACCATCCCAAACATACTATCACCATCACCCACACTCTCACCAACAGCCCGCAACGACAGTGGCGAAGAAGGCGACAAAACCAAATTTTCATTCTCGTCCTCGATAACGACTCCCCTCCCCTGACCTAAGCCTTCTTCCCTTGACTGTAACTCCTCATCTGTAATCGCATTTAGAATCGGTTTCGAAATCAACGGAGCGGACGACAGTGTGCTCTCAACCACATTCTGCTGACGTAGAGCAATCGCTGCACCTCCCTCATCCTCTCCAGAGCTGCCACCGGCCTTAACCCCAACCACAGCGGCGACTCCAGCAGCCAAAGCCCTCGATAGCGCGTCCAGCCCACCTGCAAACAGAGGCGTATACCCGCCCTTCCCAATGCCAGATCCTGTGTCCGGAGTGGCAGTGGAAGTCGAGGAACTGGGAGAGCCCCAGGTGGTATGTAGGAGGGGGGAAGGACCAGTAGTGGATTTCCCGTTAGGGACGGCGAGGGCGAGGGGGGCTGGGCGTGGCGAGGTGAATATGGAAGGTGCTGGTGCTGGCGCTGGTGTTGATGTTGATGTTGGTATGGTGGAAGTGAGATTTAGGGCGCGGGCAGGGACAAGGGCAGGGCCGGAAGTTGAAGGGGTATATGACTGTTGCGCCCTAGAAACAGACGCTACCGATTCTCGCCCAATACTTGATTGAGTGTAGATCGACGCATCGTCATCATCTTCCGATGCCAAACTTTCCATCTGGGAATCCCTAGGTATAAGTTCATCCTCATCGCTGCCAGTCGTCACGCGGTCTTGATCATGTTCCCACAGAGTTCGCTCCAGATCCTCATCCACGATGTGAACACCACGAACAAACATTTTGGCATCCGGACTTAAAGATCGAACGACTATAGGCAATGGCTCATGTCTCGAAGCCATCGAAGTAGTCGTATTTGACCTGGACATCGACGCAGTTCGCTGGGCCTCCGAATCCGCCCTCATCCTCGCCTCCGGATTATCCACAAATGGCGGTGGCATTTCCACCTCTCCTACGCTCGTCTTCGACGACCCCACACTGACACTCGCCCTCTTCATGGACGAGCCAACACTGGTCCTCCTCGACCCCCCACTCACCCTCCTCGACCTCGACCCCGACCTCGACCTATTCCTTCCAGGTGTGTGCGCAGCGGACACTGACGCGATACTTGTCGTTCGCCCAGTGCCGACACTCATCGATGACCTCGAGTACCGATAATCATCATATATATCCCCAGCGCCGTCCCAGTCCGAGCCCGCCGTGCCCGTCGTATTCGACAGATGCGAGGCAAACGACGGGCGGCGCTCCCGGTCTCTGCCTTCCCCATCCTCACTTGGAAGACCGGGAAAGGGAAAGGATGCGGAAAGCGGGGAGGTAGGGTGTGAGGCGAGTCCTGGTGGGGGAAGGTGAGGGGGGAAGTTAGGGGAACGGGGGGAGGAGGAGGATCCGCTCGTGCTTGTGCTTGTGCGGACGGACCGCGCAGGTGCGGCTATGATCACTGGTGCATGAGGTGTTACACCTGACACGGGTACGGGTGTGTGAGTTGGGGGTGCCGGAAAGTTGAACCGCTGTTGTCGAAAGCCACGGTAGCGCTGGGGGGAGAGCGGCGCAACGGGCGGGAAGGTCAGATGCTGTGGGGATGTTGAGGGTTGCGGGGAAGAGGAGGAAGAGGACGAGCTGCGAAGGGGTGAGGGACGGTGATCAAGGTGAGACTTAGGATGGGTCGATGGCGAGGAGGTTAAAAGATTTAGCTCGAGGTTAAGGTCAAATCCCTCTGTGGTTTCTTCGTCCTCTTCGTATTCCTCGTCCGAGTATTCTTGATCGACGCCTCGATCATATTCCCGTTCGTGATCGACAACATGGCTAGGCTCGGTATCATCACCCTCGTAGCGCAAACCCTCATCTCCCTCCAGTCCTTCGATTGCATCAGGACCCGCGGTGTGCATACTATCCCCCTCATCACTCTGGCTATACCCACTGTGGCTCTCCCCACCCGGGCTCGAAGTCCTGTTCCTCATCCATGATGGGCTCTCGCTAACACTTTCCCTCCCGAGTACACCCATATCTCTTCTCTGAGCATGCGAACCAGAACTTTCGTCAGAATCCGCATCATCATCAGAATAGCCACTCCCGTTCGCAAGATCATGCAGCAACGAGAGCCCGATGCCGACTGCGCCATCCGACTCGGAGTATGCAAAGGACATACGGGCGGTGTCGAAAGGAGTATCGGCTGTTGAAGGCGAGGCGGTAATGGCAGTTGCGGGGGAGGAAGAAGGTAATACAGAGGAGGGCGACGATGAAGTTGAGGCGGTTGAAATAGCTGTAGAGTTAGCATATGTGCTTGTGCTTATAGTCTGTAGAAGGGGTAAACGAGGTGTATCGAGTGGTGGAGATTTGGGTAGAACTACGGTTGGGGGAGTGGAATATGAGGATCTTGTTGTCGCTGGCAATGAAATGGGTATTGAGGTATACAAAGTGTGATTCCCGGCTGGATGATGATTGTACATAGATCCTGGTCCAGAAACCAGTGTCACACCGCTCCAGGCTGCGCTAGACGACACAAGAGTGGAAGCTGTCGGTGCAGAAGAAGGCGAGAGCGGAGATGAATGAACATCCTCCATGCCTGTATTGACGCCCAATTTCTGCTGTTCCTGCGGTACCGAAGCACCGATCGTCTGTGCGTCAATCGACATCCTGGGCACCGAACCAGTCAATGTCCTCCTACGCACGGGTACTGGTGAGCCTGCCTGGTGTCTTGGAGACGGTGATGTGTTGAGATCGAACGTCGGTGTGGGCGACTTAGCGAGCACGTTAATTGGTGGTGAGTGGGACGACGAGGACACAGAGGAGCGCTTTGTCATGATGGGTTTCTTGAGCCTAGAAAGAAAATGGACGTCTGAACCTTCAAAACGACCTACGACGCCCTCGCAATACCCCTGCAATAAATTTCATTAAGAAAATGAAGGAACAGAAGACGGACAATGTACCAAGAATAGGTTTTGGTGGTCAGAGAGTTGCATTAAGACGATAATCTCGTCGTCCTGTCGTGCCATTCTCAGCGCAAAGTCGGGAGGAGAAAGTAGAACTTGCCTTGAGAAACATAAGGTCTTCAGAAGATTCTGCTACGCAGTCACGAGTCGCAGAACATTTTCCAATTCCCCCCTTCGCCGCGAATCTCGTCCATCGGGCCAGCTCTGCGGCGTCCATGCGACTGTCAGCTGAAGCGCTGAGGGACGAGCCTGTGGTGGTGGACGCTGGAAGAGGAGCGCTGCTATTTTTTCGAGTCAAAGCCAAACTCTACCACGTGCCTGTCAATCAACGGAGATGCAGAACCGATATCTCCTGAATCCTATTCTCTACGGTCATGGTTCTTGGGCACTAGACACTAGATTTGTCTAGGAATCTCGGTTGGCACTTGATGTGTACATTCCTGCATGTTCAGCTTGTCCACGTTTCATTGCTTCTCTGCAAATCTCCACGCGACCAGGGATCAGGGTAACTGACATGCCCGTTATACGTCTATAGATGCCTGTTCAATTGATGGCTGTTCCGTGCGTCCCATAGCAACCTTAAGGCTTATTTCAAGTTGACGTCGGATCTGCACCTTCTTTCGTCACCCCGCTCTCGTTTATGGAGGCAGCGATCATGATTACTCCGGATGCCATCAGAGTCCCCGAACACCGGATGAAAAAGTTAACATGTGGGAAAGAGGTGCGAGGACATTTTTGGACGATGTTTAAATTCAAGTGCAGCGACATGATGAGAAACACATGATCGTCCGCAGAGCTCCCAGTACCTGGCCAACTCTGCAGCGTTCACGGCGACCAAATTCTGATATACACACACACACCAGGTCCTCAGCACAGAAGCTGAGGGACGTTCTCGGTGACAAAGCCATATACCCCCCGCCAATCCGCATGCTGCTGCCGTGACAGTTGCCGTACGTTCCATAAGTCTTAAACTGCGTCTTGACAGATCCATGTGTTTATCACTAACCCTATGTTGACGTTTGATCTGCAGTTTCTTTCAAGTTCACAGTCCCTCGCTGCAACGGTCGTAATTACCCTGGATACTACGAATGCACCATGCTCTTCTGCATCCATAACCTCTCAATGTTATACCCAACCCCTTAGCTCGAAGGATAGTCATTATATACATGAGGATGGGTCGAATCGAACAATCAAGTTATTGATCATGACGATGGCAACAATACAAATTCTCCCGTTAAACTTATGGTCTAGAATGCTTACAGTGCGGAAAGTGTCACTAAAAACAACATTGTACAGTTTCTGGTTCAGAGGACATGTTCAGCAAATGAAACAAGAAAATAAAGTGCCTACTTGGGTGCAGGCTCCTAAAACCAGCACTCTCGTATCGCTTGGAAGGTGCTTTATCCCAGTGCATGAGCATTATGTAACATATGTACAAACATGTACACAATAACACAACCAACCCAACGAACAACACCAACCAAGCGATACATCAGGAAACTGGGGATGTTCAGATACGGGTTTATCTAACAATATAAGGTAAATAAAACAGATAATAAAAGTAATTCTGTTAGGTCACATTCTAATGATTTGTAAACGTAGGTTGCGTTTTTTGTTGTGATCGAACTTGAGCAGTCCGTTCCACGCCCTGAGCTAGGTGTAAATTGGCAAATACCCCAAAAATGGGGATGTTTAGGTGAGGGTTTATTTAACAATATAAGGTAAACAATAAAAACAATTCTGTCAGGTCAGATTTAATGATTTGTAAACGTAGGTTGCATTTTTTGTTGTGATCAGGCTGGAGCAGATCGTTCCACCCCCTAAGCGAGATGCAAATTGGCAAATACTCCCAAAATGGGGAGGGCTGACGTGTGATATCGCCCTTTGAGGGGTGATCGTGATGTTGTCAGGCTTGGGCATTCCCTAAGCGAGGTGAAAATTGGCAAATACTCCCAAAATGGGGAGGGCCAACGTGTGATATTGCCCTTTGAGGGGTGATCGTGATGTTGTCAGGCTTGGGCATTCCGTTCCACGCCCTAAGCGAGGCGCAAATTGGAAAATACTCCCAAAATGGTACTGAATAACCGCCAAGCAATGTCTGGGGAGGATGGTCATAGCGTTGCCGTGCAGGGCCACACCTGGTGGGTACTCTGCGCGCTGTGAGAAAGAACCGTTATCACAAAAATGGTGCTGAATAACTGACTAGCAATGTTCCGGTGGAAACGGACGTGATTCCATCATACAGGGCTACTCCTTAGAAGCCCGCTAGCCCTTGGCACACCTATCAGGGAGATACTGATGATAAAACATAGCAACCTGATTAGCGGCTGGCTCATTTGGAAGAATAATTCCCTCTAGCACACCTATCAGAGAGATAGCAGTCTGACGAGGGTTGGCTAAATAATGCCTCTGACAAGTGAACTAATCATGCTATCTAGAACCAATGCAATGGACATGGTGTTATCGTCAATTCTGAATTGTTGTGCTGGCTCTTCATAACCACTTCTCACAACTCAAGCAAGGCATTCGAAGCGCGACCATGGAATATCATTGAATTGATAAAGTGGTTGTGTACTTCCAGCTATCTAATCGTTAAGGGTAGTAGTGTCTGCGAGCCTCATCGTCGTCTGTTTCTCCTCGATGCACAATTC
>QFEU01011551.1:607-14989 GCA_003316345.1 Tricholoma terreum
CCGATTTTGAAGGGGGAAACAGTCCCCGAGCCATCTAATATATTTATAGAACTCATCCTACTAAGTATCATTAATAGAAAAGCATTGAGGCCGCCTAGAGGACCGAATTATTCTGTGGTTGCCTATTTAGTGCATTGTTTGTTTCGAGTTCTCAGTATTGAGAACGAGGTTATGTTGGTCATGGCCTGCAAAAATCTATTTTCACGGTGATTGCCAAACTGGGTGTCGGTGTTGTTGGGACCCGGACCCAGCCACTGTGATGGTGAACCTATTTTTATCTATTTTCGCGGCGTATGCCGATGCCTAAGAGATGAAACACGGGCGTCGAGACGAAAATTCTTTTCACCCTTCGTTGTCTGACAGGAGCATTGTCTAAGTAAATAGTTTACTTGAGTTGAGAAAAGGAAAAGCTCGGAATATACATGTATAGGAAGTACGAAATAATGCGGCTGAGAGAACTCAGACATGCCATGCGAAGCAGTGGCCCACTAGCACAAGTATGTATTGTGAGTGTCGGGCTGATGGCGGGGCAACGGTGAGCGGAGGGTATGTGGACATTGATCAGAAGGGTTATAATTAGATGACAACGGTGATGACAGATGGTAGGTAGGTGCCCGAGATCATTGCTGATGTGACAGGTGGGAAATATCTACTACTTTAGGCAGACAGTGAAACTCACAGCTGTGATGCATGGATTTAATTAGTGAATACACTACATATCATACATGATACTAGCTGTATCAGGTGGGAGGGGAGGGGAGGGGAGGCATGAACGAACAAACGCCACGCAATGAACGACAGCACCTGCCCCCAGCCCCAGCACCTGCCACCACGCCTGTGAGCCACTGCTCGCAGGGTGGGTAACAGGTGCTACGAATGCAATGAAAGCCGAACGTACGAAAACGAATGAAATGAACGAAACGACGCATCCCCCACCACAGCACCTGCCACCACGTCTGCGAGCCACTGCTCGCAGGGTGGGTAACAGGTGCTACGGATACGACAAAGGCCGCAGATACGACAAGGGCTGAACGAACGAAAACGGAACGGAACCCCACACCCCTGGCCCCCAACCTCCCTCGCATTGCATGCGAGGGAGGTTATTTTTTCATTGGTAGTAGTTTGTCTACAGAAAACGACGAGCATGCACACCCTCCCTCGCATAAAATGTGAGGGAGGGTTTTCTTTCATTAATAGTAGTACATAGTAGTATCATGAAATATATTTATCTTATAATTGTCATTTCATTTGAACCCTGAGTAACCCCTGAAACATAAGTAAAATGAAACTAATCAGTTAGTGTTCATAATGGTTGTTTGATTGTAGTTCTAGTAGAGTCTGAGTGGTAGTCCTAGTGGAGTCCAATCGGACTATGTAGAGAGAATTTAGGTTTTATATTTTGTATCTCATGACTTTAATATATCCAAAATATGCCAGGCACATGGCTTAGTTGGCTAGAGCACTGCAAAATTGGCTTATTTAAGCCCTAGTGCAGAGGGTGAGGGTTCAAGGCTTGCCAAAAACAAGCTTTTACATTTTCAGACACGAGTTTGAGCATCAAGTTGTAAGTCCCAATCCAATCCGAGTGGAGTCCGATCGGACTGATGTCACAACAGAGTAATGACTTGCAAATTGCTTGAACAGCATTAAGTAGATTGGTCCACTCAGACTCCACTCGGACTCCACTCAGAAAATAAACCTCAAAGTAAAGTTCAATAGAGTGAACTGAGTCCGATTGGACTCCACTCAGACTCCACTCGGATTGACTCGGACTCTGAGCAGTCCGATCGGAGTCCAATAGGACAGGTGGGGGAGTGTAAAGTACAGCTGTTTTGCCATCATCAGACAAAACAGGCTTGAAGCAATCATCAAAAAGCTTCTGGGAGGCTTCGACCATTGCCTGCCTATCGTCTTTTCCCTTGTCCATAAACTTTATGCTTGAAGTTAGCACAGTGAGTGACTCAGGTCCATGAACTTTTTAACGCACATAAGCGATGAGCGCCGATGCAGGCGATTCTTTGAAACCAACATGGGCGTAGTCAAGGGGGGGACGTTGGTCAGATCCTGATACATTGAACACATGCCTTGAGGAGAAGAATATCTGAGCCCTCGAGGGTGGGTTGCTGGACTTCTTGCAAAAGAAGGCCACAGGGCCCTCCTTTACGAGCCCGGCCTGTGGCAAGTCCTTCTTCTTCTCTTCCTTCTTATGAACAGCAGAGAGCTTTTTCTTGACATCTTCGACTGGCAGAGGATCTTCGCCTGGGTGCAGCTTGCTAAAGGGAACAACTGGTGTGGAATAAGAAGGGTGTGAGGTCATTGTATTTGGTGAGAGCAGGAAAAGCCAACCTTCAGGGAGCTGTGCATGAAAGTGTCCAAGTGTCTGAAGACAAGCAATGTACCAATTTCGTCGAATTAGATACTTGCGAGTACGCTGTGAATGGAAGAGGGCCCAGCACGTCTCTCCTCTACTATACGTCTCTGTCAAACATGCCATGTCATGGTACTCTTTCCTGCTAAGAAGAGAAGCAATCTGATTCTGGGAAACAAATGCCATGCCCCAAAACACATTCCCACGGCAGGGGCTGGGGGGGGGGATTGGTACATAACCGTCTTGTCCCTTTCCAAAAGCTGGTGCATCAGCATTGGACAGAGCAAGTATGTTTGCAAGACTGACGATAACAAGTTCTGCAGCAGGAGGCTTAGCGTTGCCTGGGCATGCTATGAAAAATGCACTCACCTGTTTGCTCTGAGAAAGGCAAAACAAAGTCAGGAGGCAGCTGATCCGGAGGTAAATCCAGACATTGGTGTTCAACTTGACCAATAGCCGAAAGTTCTGCCAGGATGATGTGATTCGCGGCATCGAACAGGGAGCTGTATTCGTCAGACTTGTACCCGTGGTCACCAGGCACATTGAACTCCTGTAGAACACAACTGAGGTGGCAGCAATCTGACATTAGCACTTGATCACTGTCCTTATCCAAGGCCTTTGCTTTGCCCTTTGATTTTTTCGCTGGCAAACTCTCAGCACCATCTATCCCTCTCTTGTGAACAAGCATGCCTTCCGGGCATGATGTGGCAGCTTGGGGCTGGTTTGTTGCTTTTGGCGCTAGATCAATGGCACCATCTGGCAAGACATCTGCCTGCTCCTGCAGTGCCACATATGGAAGAATTGAAAGCTGAGAAGGGTCGATGGTTCCTGCACATAGCATTAGAGGACCTATGCACAGCAGATTGAATATAGCTGGGCACGGGCTTACCACAGGTGCTGGATGACACTTCGGCTTGAAGAGCTTGGGTGGATTCTGTCCAATAGACAGCAAACATTTTGACTTTGTCTACTGCAGAGTCGCCATACATCTATCAATCAGATACCATGCAGTGAGAAGGGCTGCAATAAGTCTGGATTCGCAAATATTGTGACATACGTTTATGACAGAATTATTTGGATTGAGGAAGCCACCGCTGAGTCCTGGTGGTACTATCAACGCTGCCTGTTGTTCCGGGGTCCAGCCGGGGACATTGAGGGGACCGTCCCAAGGATGGCGAGCCGGTTCATCCTCATACAGAGCATCCTCAGGCTTGCATATGTGATCGCATAAGTGGTCAGTGCCTCCCAACTAGAACGAAGCCCAGGCTGACCTCTCCAAGCACATGGTGAATAGAATCATGCAAGTAGGGGAAGGGCCTTGGCGCTGTGATATTAAAGCCCATCTAACATTCACAATATGTGAGCTACTAGGAGTTGTGTAAATATATTTTCCTCACATTCATATCACTGCCAGTGGCATGAGTGGCATCTTGTGCAGGCATCCATAGCGACTTCAAAGGCTTTCGACACGGGGTAGATTGAGAACACGATGGTGGAAACAATTTTGAAACTGATACATACTTCTGATTCCATCGCCCCCCACATTGAAATAACTTGTAGTTCTGCATTGAAATGGGTATCTGATCCTGACTACAAACAAGTTTAGAGCATCCAAAAGCATGGGAAGGGGCCCAAAGTAGGCGAATGACACCATCATGAATTTGGCCCTACCTGGTGTGGTTTGTCAAGTATGCTATCCAAGACATCAGACGGCTGTGGTATGGAATAGGCTCTGTTAGCCAGATGCTTCAAAAGCACAAAAGGTGAGCGCACAACGGATTTCTCGGGACTGTGATCCTGCAAGGCCCACATTTGGCATGGAAAAGACAAGAAAAGGTGAACACTACCATGATTTACTACCAGTGTGGGTGAAAGCGACGTAGTAAGAGGTCCCCAGGATAGAGTAAAGTGGTGGTTAGCATATCAGAATCGTGATGATACCCTGGTAACAGATGCGAATTGGAACTTAAGTTATGACGGTGTTGGCCGAGGAGCCTAAATCTGCTATCAGGCCATGCTCAGTAAATGTGGACTTCCTGAAGCATCCGTGACAATGATCTCCATGAGATCTGCATATGCAATCATAGCCTCCACCTATAAAGAGATACAACTGTGACGTTGAACTTCAACAGGGATTGGACTGTCGCAACAATGCTGGCATGATCGGCCTGGGGAATGTTCCTAAATCACCTCGAGTTTTTAATGTCCCTCAGCCTGAGATTGCCTAGTAATCTTGTAGCTGCATGATCTCTGTCGGCTGGGGGGAGAATTTTCTGGGGTGGTAGTAGTACTCACTTCTGCCGAGCCATCATCTGCCCAACCATCTTCCTTGCAAAGTCTCTTTCATATGTCACCAAACATTGAGATCCTTCCACTGGTCGTCACCGGTTACCAACAGCCAGAGTGCCATCATCACTCTGATGTCACTGCCAGTGCCAGTGTTTGCCAGTGGTGCAGCCTCAGGCTGTGGATCGAAAGTGTCTAATGCATTCAAGTTATGCTGCGATGGCTGTTGTTCTAATGCTTTCAACTTGTTTGTCTTTGTCTTCTGATTACTACCAGTAGGGGCCTGTCCATCCTTGCCCGGTGAATTCAGTGGACTAGTGTGTATTAACATGCTACAAAGACTACATACACTACAGTGGCAACAGCCTATGAATGAGTCCTTCAAATTACACATATACACTGGCAGGGAATGGCAGTCATAAAAATAACCATAAAAGAATATGCTTCAAGTTCAGGAATTGCCATAAGAACCTACTAATGCTGAGATGAAGATTGACTTGAATAGAACTTCCTGCGGACCAAATTGATCCTCTCCTGCAGCATGGGCCAAATCTTTCCAATTCGCGCAGTGATAAACTAGGAAGATCTGCTGGAAGACCCAGAACATGCAGATTCGGAGGCCCCAGTGGTGCTGACCTCGTCCGTGTCAGAATCTTCACCACCAGTGGCTTTGAGGTGCAGGTATGCAAGTGGAACCTCAGAGTTCAGCAGCTCTGCTTCCAGTTAAACCTTGGTGAGTCTGCTCTGGAGGTACCGATACTCTATCTGCCTGAGGCGGTGCTCGGCAGATCTGTGCTGATAATCCAACACAGATGTGCGGTGCCCAAGCTCCTGCTTGCCAAGATGACTCCTCGTATTTATATATCACTTGGTTTATAACTCACAGCATTGGTATCAAGTGCCTTGCAAGCTTCAACTAATTGTTCTTCCTCTGTTCGAACCACGTTCGCCACTTTAACGTAATAGAACATGCTGGTCCAGAATGTAGCAGAGCAAGGAACTGGATGGTTTGCAATCAAGTACTAGTAACAAGTCTCTCGCTTCAGTGGTTTTAGAAGGTAGAGTTGGTTTGGACTACTACTTATGTTAGGGTAGTCCATCGGAATAGCGGGAGGAGAACGAAAAGCATACATAGAGTCAGTAGCCCTGGGGATGGGGTGCCAAGTGGGTGTGAGGACCTCTGTCATGAGAGTGGATTTGAGGTGAGTGGCAACAGTGATGAGCGGTACACTATCGTGATGGTGGTATAAGTGGGCAGAATCAGCCAATGGCCATTACCGTGAGATCTTCAAGGGTGGATGAAACAATTCTTCTAAAGACTCCAGAGTTGGAGATAAGGTTTGTGACTTGTGGATATCGGAACTTAGATAAACTTTTACCTCCTAATTTTCAAGTTACAGCTTTCTATCACTGAATCTGATTGCGAAAATCCCAGCCCAGCATGGCTTCAATTGAGTTAATTCCAACATAGTTGCAATGCCACTGCCAGGTACTTTTCTATCTTCATCAAACATTCAAGTTGTTGTGCTGACTGACCCTGAAACAGAAAGTTGCAGCTGTACCAGTAAGATTCCAGTGTATGACTCGGAGAATCAGATATTTGGGAGAAGGTGTGGGAAAGATCATGTCAATGCAATAGTATTAGTACTATTAACCACTGGCACTCCCTTGTACTAGAGAGAAGCTGAGTCAGTGTTCTAGAAACACCTGTCAATTGCCTAAATTGGAATGAGGTCGCCTGGCACGGTATTCGCTCTGTTCATAATGCTACTAGTAGTAATGGATATCACCCCCGTAGATCTTGCTGTTCTTCCAGTGTGAACTCCACACTGGAAGAACAGCAAGATCAGCTCCATCTCTCTTCTGCTGAGGATATCAAAGTTCACAATGCAATCAGAACGACTACCGCTGGCATATTTGAACGGGCTAAGCAACGAATCTTGTTAGTACCCAGTTGAAGGGCTGGATCAAGGCCTCGGCGATGGTGGTGATAACAGGTTTATCACGGAGTCAGAGCCTGAGAATGACCAACTTGAACCGTGTCTAAGGAGGAGAGACTCAATCTGTCTTCTTCGATTAGCTCCAAATGAAATCAAGAAGCACTGGTCTAGGCCTGAAGACGGCTTCAAGAAGTCATGGGATAATGCTGTTCCCACAACTCGGGCTGTTGTGCTGATGTATTTAATTGGATATTCAAGCAATGTGGTAAAAGTAATAACATGTCAGAAGAGTGACCTTAAGTCAATCCTCTGGCATGAAGTTGTAGCACGTTTGAAGTAATTTACAATCAGTGTTATCGATGGCACCCAACTCAAACACTTCCCTCCCCCATGCTAGAGTATCGTATTAGCAACAATAGTATTCAAGCATGAAGTTACACTAACCGTTCTTAAAAATGGCACCTTGACTGATCTTCAGGCGTATGCTGTAAGATGGTTCTGCCCAGGCGAGTGAGGTGGTACCAGGGAAAGCTGTGTGAGAAGCTGACAAGGCATGGGTCATTGATTTGAGATATGCATGCACTGCACGCTCAAACCGATCTGCAGAACACTGAATGACTTCCCCTTGTACACCCTGTTGTTCAGCCAAGTGTTTGTAGTTGACCAACGCCTGGCGGTGCTGCAGCAGCATTCGATCATATACATCACCACCAGCCACTTCAACTCCCATTTCTGGATCGACAAATACATATTTTGTGCTCCACCATAAAATGAGATTTCTCGCATGGCCCCAAGCATTCATATCCATGAGGTTCTCCTGCACACTTGGGTGATGGGGTCTGTCAATGGGCTGAGAATCATCTGAGTATGCGAAGGGATTGAGCAAGTGTCCAAGATCCATGAAGATGCAAAGCCAGAGGACCGAGATGACCTCAAGCTGGCTGACATCCGGTACATGAGGTGGGAGAGAGGATGCAGCCCCAGGTGCTGTAGGATTGAATGGTCCAGTGAGGGCATGGTGGATGAAAATTAACATCCGTCAGAGGAGAAGACAGGCATCTTTTGTGTGATCAGTATTGGTTAGAAGCCTGGAACTGATGAAGGTGTGATAGTAGCCCAGGACAGACTGCTGGAGAGTGGACATGGTGTAAAAATGACCCCCATAGCACAATGTAAAATATGGGGAAAACACGATGTGAGGAGTATTAGGCCTCATAATCCTGGAACAATGCAAGGCTGTAGTGCTAGCAAAAGTGGCAGGATAAAGAAGGAACTTACAGCTGGGCCCCACGTTGAAGGACCACTGCTTCCACATTCCATTTCTCCAGAGAAATCGAATCCAGAAAATAATCTTCCAGGAAAGTTTAATGTCCATCTCTGATACAGGATTTTTTGGTGTCAAAACGATCCATAGTTTGGTGCCATCTTGAACATCAATGTATGTGCCCAAGCCGTTCGTGTCAATATGACATTTATGAGATGAATGCTTTGAGCAGGCCAGACCCCAACGAGTGGTGTGTGAGGGTAACTCTGTGCGACGATGGCACATCTGGAGGTCGGTAGTAGCAGCAAAGGCAACAGTATGAGATGCAAATGAGGAAGGGGGGTGAGGTGTGAGCGGCATTGGGAAGTCGAGTGCATTTAGGATTTTTCCATTGGATTTGTGGCTCTTCAGGAGGTCCGCGAACGTTCCATGTCTATGCCTTGAGCTACCGTCCAAGTCAACAGGAAGAGAGTGATCTGGGGGTGTTTGGGGTGTCAGCATTCAGGTGAACTACATCAGAACGACATACCTTGCACTGTCAATGTTTTGTTGAGTAATCCAAGAGAAGAGAGGCCCTCCTCATCAAACGATTTGAGGTTTTTCTCTTTGCATTGGTCCATGACAATGATGTTCTGTTTTTTCAGAATGTTTTGGACAGACCGGTCATCCATCTCCTTCATTGCCTGTCAGTCAGTGATGAAGAAGGCGGAGTCTTTGTGGCGATCCACCCAAAGGGGTCTCTTTTCCATGTCGTAGCATTTTTGCATTGCAGTATGAATGAAACGGAAGAATTTGAGCTCAGAAATAAACTACGATTCATGTTAAAGAATAGAATGTACTAAGAATAAGCCGCACTTACATGAAATTCTGGGGTGTAGAACATTTCTTCATGACCGTCCTTTGTCGGCACGTACAATAGATATTGTTTAGCATCTTTGTGTTTGTGCTGCGGCAATTTATCGTTAGTGAGACATATCAGTCCATTGGGGCCTGGAAGTACGCACGCCTTGCAGATCCAGGGATGTAAGCATAACAGATAAGGGTTCCACCTTGGCAAAAATAGATTACTGAGGTATCAGGACTGGAGTAGGCGACTCACTAGCTCATCTACAAGACTGTATACCTGAACAAGTCTCCCATTAATTTCCTCAAATGTTGCCCCAGCAATGGATGTAGCATGTTTTCGTTTCTTTCATGGTGGCTTTGTGTCTACGATTTTGGGACCTGAGTTGGAAGTCAGCCACCCGGAGCGACGCAATCCTGGTGTGTCCCCATCTGGCGTGTATTTCAAGTTACAAAAGATCACCATCAAATGAAGAGTAACATTGGTGCATACCGCCATCTTTCTCACCATCCATATCCATTGGTGGGTCTTTTTCTTTGGTCAACTCCGAGCTGGGGCCTTCGTTCACTCAGCGCCTCACATCATCTTCCTCTCTACTCGCATCTGAAGAAGTTGCGTTGGTCGAAAGCAGTGGTATGTCTGAAGGCCACATTAGACAAAGTTACAAAATGCCACCATCAAATGAAGAGTGACGTTGGTGCGTACAACCATCTTTTTCACCGTCAATATCCATTGAATCTAGGTCTTTTTCTTTCGTTAGCTCAGAGCTGGGGCCTTTATTCGCTCGGTGTCTCGTGTCCTCTTCCTCTCTACTCACATCTGAAGAAGTTGCGTTGGTCGAAAGCAACGGTATGTCTGAAGGCTGTGTTAGACAAAGTTACAAAATGTCACCATCAAATGAAGAGCGACATCGGTGCATACTGCCATCTTTCTCACCATCAATATCCATTGGATGTAGACTTTTTTCTCGGGTCAGCTCCAAGCTGGAGCCTTCTTTCGCTTGGCACCTCGCATTCTCTTCCTCTCTACTCACATCTGAAGAAGTTGCGTTGGTCGAATGCAATGATATATCTGAAGGCCATGTTAAACAACATGTTTTGTTCAATCAACCGGAAAGCTCACCAGCAGCACCCTTCGAAAGATCTGAGTCAAGTTCAGGTGCCATTGGTGTTGACCATGTAAAACCAGTACCAGGAGCATCAGAAAAATTAAGATCCAAATCATGTCCAGGTGTTGTGGGTGTTGATTGAAGGGCGGCTGTACCAGGGGCATCTGAAGAATTAAGATCCAAGTCACGTCCAGGCATCCTGGGCATTGGCCGAAGGGCAGCTGCACCAGGAGCATTGGAAAAACTAGGGCCCAAGCCACATCCAGGCATAGTGGGGATTGGTTGAAGAGCAGCAGCTGTACCAAGAACACCAGAAGAATTAAGATTCAAGTCACGTCCAGGCATTGTGGATGTTGGTTCAAGGTCAGCTGTACCAGGAGGAGTGGAAAAAGTAAGGTCCAAGTCACATCCAGGTACCGCCGTCGTTGACTGAGGGGCATCCATGCGAGGAGCATCGGAAAAAATGAGATCCAAGTCACATCCTTGAATGAGTGGCACTTGTGCCGCCCCATGCTTGTAGATCTAATGATACGTCTGATGATGCTGTTAGAAAATTGCATTGCTAAATCAAGTGTAACATTATGAGCAGCACCCTGGTTGAATGCCAGGTCCCTGGGCGGCCTTGGCGGATAATCAATATGCATTGAATCAGATTCATCTTCTGCCAGGTCCAAGCCTTCCTTGGGTTGGTTGTTTGCCCCGTCTTTGTACCGACTAACCACTGATGAAGTTGCTTCTGTTAGTGGTAATATGCCTGACAACACTTTGAGGAACACGCTTCACTAAACCAAGGAGAGACTTACCAGCGGTATTTGGCTCCTTGGGTGAACCTTCGAGCGACAAAGTAAGAGCCCCCGAGTGTGAGCATTGCCTGGAGACTGGTAAAGAATGTTGGGCCCCTGGTGCAAGATGAGCATGCATATATCTCTGAAAAGAATGAAAAGCTTGCGAATATCAAAGAAGGAATGTTTATGTGCATGAAGTGCCTTTAGTTCCTCAAGATTGAGACTGCTGAGAAATTGTCATAGAGATGGCAGTAGGCCTTCAGCATTCTGGATGGATTGAAATAGGATCTTCCACAACTGTTGCTCTATATTGTCGATTGAGGCTGGCTGGATGGAACCAATGGCCATCCAATACTGGCTTTACATGTCAGGGAAATGAAAGGGATGTCATGGACAGAAGACCATGCCTTGAAAAGGGCAGGTCCCCCAATAGAACAGTGATAAAGTGCCACTGGGGCAAGAAGGCAAATCGGCAATATTGCATGAGCAACGTAGAGCGGTGTTTGGAGGGTGTCAGACTGAATTAGGACCTTGTCCTCCTCAGAAAGTGCCGGAAGCCTTCTGCAGGGATGTCGCGCTAAGAGAGCACCATGGGTTTCCAAGAACTTACTTTAAGAGGTTTTCTGACCAATTTTTATCACCTAATGAATCTCCTCCCTGAAGAAAGTCGCAAGTGATACATGAACTTTGTGGAAGATGCCCACCTCAAGGAAGTAGCATAGATGGAACGATGCAGCTCCAAAATTAGACATAATTTTGTTAATTTTGGTGTCATTTGTGGACTGGTGAAAAAATAACCAGCAGTTTACAAGATTGTCTGACCAGGACCCAGAGCCCACTCGGGATGTTGATGGAGAGAGGGCTTTGTTGTTACAAATGCAGTTTGTTGCATTGTCGACAACTTTTACCCAATCTGCAAGCGTGGCCTTCTGCAGGTTGGGATTAAGTATAGGGGAACAGCTGCAAGATTTTCAGCGTACCAAACATTGGATTTCCTGAACATCGACTGCTGTATTTTGGATTACACCTCATCGGTTCCCCATGTCAACAAATGATGCAATGTCAAGTATGCGATATATTAATATTTCCTTGATGCAGAGATCGAGTGTCATTCCGCTTTCGGGCAGAGCTCCATTGGAACAATATCGCTGTAGGGCTGAGAAGCCAATGCCCACAGGGCTGATGGACTGGATCTTTTCATGATACTGCGTATGACTGTAAATTTGTAATCAGAGACTCAGAATAACATAGCTAGCATGTGAAACTGAACTGCAAGACCATCAATCTTTGGGGGAGCATCGAGACTGTTTGGAGCTATCAATATATCCATTTTCCAAGCTATGTTCTGGAATGGGATAGTTGAGCAGAAAAAGGAAGGCAAATTTGACAGTGCGTCACTGAGGTGTTCACTGGTTGCCATTTCCGAGTTGGTTCCTGAGCAACAGCCTAAAACTCGGAGAAGGTTGTAATCACATGATCATGATGACCAATCTCTCAAGAAATTGAGGGCTTACTAATCAGGTCAGCTCTCCCCACACTGACAATTCCATATGAGGCAATACCTTGTCAGCAAACAAACATTACTGGCACCACCATCTATGACGCCGCTACATCCCTCCTCCCTTCTCTCCTATAGCACCTCATTCCTTCTGTAAATGGAAGCCTCACCACCGCCATGCCCTACAGACCCTGCTCAACAGTGACCGCTGTGGCTGCAAAAGTGCCACATCACCCAAATCCTGGCATCGATGACGTCGACCCTCTTCGGGGCTCCTGAAAACCAAATGACTGCTAGTCAGTGTTTTTGATGTATTTTCAATTACTAACAACAAGTTTCTTTCGTTCTTTCATCAGGTTACTTTTTCTATGTACAACGACGACATGTGCCACTCGTCCAGCCCCTCCCCGTCCAAACCGGATGTAAGGGGTTCATGTGGGTCTAGCACATCCCCAGGCCGGTGCCAGGGGGGGTACCCACAAGGAAAGCACCCGCTAATACCCCCCCATGTTCCTGTCACATTACTAGCTCCTCAAAACAAGCCATGCCCCAGGGATCCAGCACCCACCACTACCGCTGCGAGCCACTGCCCACAGGGTGGATAGCCAGTGCTAATGGCCATCGATGAACACAAGCAGAGGACAACAATGACCAAGACCTAAGAACAGCACCGGCAAAGATGACAACAAGGACGGCTCAGGGCAACCAAGACGACTCAGCACCTGCCACCACACTGCGAGCAAATGTTTGCAGGGTGGATAGGGGGTGCTACTGGCTACTGGCACATGGGGAACAGCCTGGGTGGTGATGGGGAGAGGGACGACAATGAAGACAGGGACGACAATGATGACGGAACAGCGGGATGACACAGGGATGACGACAGAGACAACAGTGCCCCGACACCCCTGTTCCGACCCCTTCCTTTCCAAAAGATGGGAGGGAAGTTTTTTTTTTTTTTTTAAATTAGTTTCACCGCCCCCAGCCTAAAACACAAAGTGGGAAGGGCTCCTTTGTTTAGTAGCAATGCCATGCCGCTTCCCTCACTTCAACAAGGGAGGTTAATTCATATCCTAGGACATAGCCCCCGCTTTCAAATTCCCACAGGGCTCGGAATTTCGAGTTCTCGTACTTTGATTCAGTCCAAGAGAATGCTTGCTACTATTATGATCGCACAACAAATTCAACTCTGACCTGCATTGCAGAGGTTCAATCGGCGAGGATCCTCACTTGTAGCTTGACAGTGATGGCGACTGCAAATTCCTGCAGAGCACACTGGCACATGTCCGACTTTCAAGTTAACCTCCCTGGTGCATTTCGGCAAGAGTGCACTTGTGGCAGAGTTTTCACTCAACCAGGGGCATTCAAAAATCACCAAAACTCCTGTCTATCAAGCAAAAAAGTCCTCGCAGACATCTTGGCAAGGACAAGAGATGTACTTGCTTCTAGGAAAGCAAAGAAGGCCGCTAATTTGAAAGCCTGGGCCAGTGGATTCACTGGTTCTTCTGATGCCCATGATGCAGGACTGGCATGCGCTGAGGACAACGAGGTGAGAAATCTGCCAGAAAGCTGTTATATTATCAGGTTTGACCAGGAGCTAGGCGGTTGGTGGCGCGCCTCTTCCAGTACTGGGTCCAAGTGTTTCAACCTCCATCTCAATTGCAGGTCCTTTGGATCCCCCCTCTGAAAGGCCGAGCAAACATCAAAGGACCTGGCTTCCATCTTGTCTAGTTGATTTTGAGATGCACAATGACATGCTGCATGACATCCTTCCAGAGGCACCTCTTTCAGCGCCCCCTTCCCTGCCCATGCCTGGACCACGTAACACTCACTGTGAGACCCACAGGGTAGGAAAACCATCCCACATTTCAACCATTTAAATGGTGTAAAAATATATATTTATGGTATAGTTTTCATGTATTGATAATCCCCAAAATGAAATAAGTTTCATCAGGATTTGGCATGAAAATCTACTGCTAAGAGGAGTAAAAAAGGAGGTCTTTTTCCTACTTGTAAGGGATGAGCCGATGGGATGAATTCCTCACTATTTTGTCTGCAGTTCATACCGTACCAAAATTTTCCCATAGGATGAATTTCATTAACTTTCAGAGGACTTTTCAGAACATTTGGACTGGTTGAATTTCCCCCACTTTGAAATAGATAGATTGTCATCCATTTATAGAATACTTTTCACTATGTTATTGAGGTTTTTCAAACCACTAAGATACAAAATATATTCAAAAGTAGCAAAAAAAATCCCCCCTTCATCACACCCTCGTTGGCCTGTTGCTG
>QFEU01011552.1:0-13336 GCA_003316345.1 Tricholoma terreum
CTTCTGCTTCAACCTTGACGCCCTCCTCAGAGGTAGATAGACTGTGGTGCGATACTGACATGCCCTCATGTTCCAGGTCACTGTCAGAGTGACGTGGCGGTGGGGGTCGAGAAGGTGGAACGCCTCGCGAAGGGGGAGGAGGATTGGTGGCGGCGGAACCTTCCTTCGTCAGAGCGTGCGACTGCTGCGGACGAAGTGCGCCAGGACCCAAAGGCATCATCCCAATCCGCATTCCACCCATGCCAGCCAGCTTGGCCGCGATCCGCTCTTTCCGTGCACGTTCCTCTTCCTCTTCACCAATTTCTACTTGTCCTTCGGAAGCAATGGCATCGGAACTTGGAGTGCCACTCTCCCCGTCTGGCGAAGGAGGAGGTGGACGACCGATCGAGGGAGGGATTGGCGCAGCCCCAAACTTGATTCCTCCAAGCTTGGCCATTCGGTCCGCGATCGTCGTACGCTTCACCTGTTCCACATCCTCAGGCTGTTCAGATTGTTCCGTGGCAATGTGATCTGTCGCTTGCGCAGCCGCCGATGCAGCCAGGTTAACGATCGAGCCTGGCCGGCTAGGGCTATGGAATGCAGGATCAATGGGATCTGAAGAAGGGGTGCTTCGTCATAAACGTTTCTAGGAGTGAAAGATTGACCAACCTCCCTCCTCTTCGTCGAGAATCTCTTGGTCGGAAACTGGAGATCGATCATCAGGTGTTGGCGATCTGAAGTCCGGTGGCGCTTGCATTTGCGGCGCGTACGAATAACGCAGGGGAGACGGTTCAGCAATCCGTTTCAGGAGGTCCTCGGAGTGAGGTGGAGGAACAATCAAAGGCACTTCGTTCGATGGTGGTGTACCAGGGGTCGTAGGCCGATGTCGAGGTGGAGTAGGCAATATTTCATCCAGATCAGAATCTGGTTCAATGTCTGAGGCCGGGGCCGATTGTGGAGGTGGTGGTGGTGGCAGGGATCTTCGGGCTGGCCGAGACGAAGACGTCAAACTGATGGCAGGACTCCTTCCGCCAAATGGTTGTGCAGCTCTGTGAGACGGGATCGGTAAAGGAGCCGATTCGTTGTCGTTATCGTCGTTTGACAACCTCAAACGCATCTGGCGAGGTAATGGGCTTCCTTCGTCCTCCGAGGTTTGCTGGGGAAGGGCTTGGTGCGACACATCTTTTTCTTCGAAATCTTCGTATTCTGATCCGCTGGCATCCTCACCATCATGTCGGGGGTCAAATACGGGTGGAGGAGGAGGAATCAACCTCGTTGGTGGTGGAGCCGCAACAGGAGGAACCTGTTCCAGAGATCGTGGAGGAATTGGGATATGATCAACTGCAAGTGCTGGGTCAACGGGAGCCTCTTGAGGTCGAGTGGTCCAGTTTGGAAGGGGGGGCGTTTGAACGACTAGAGTAGCAAGCTCCTCGCCTGCAACATCAAGCTCTTGATAGGTCTTGACCTCGAGCTCTCCTTTCACCTTCAACTTAGGTTCCTCAGTGAGCGCTTCGCGTTTGTTGGATACTTCTTCGGTGTCACTAATGGGTTCGCTTCCTTCTGGAATATGCGTAGTTGCTAAACCCTGACCGACGTGACCGGCTACTGATAAGAGAATCATAATCAATGAAAAGTACATCGACTTTATAGACCGACAAAGGATAAACAATCAATATTTACCATCCTGAGATTCCCTCCCCGATACAAAATCAGACGCGGTTTCAGTATTCGCGGGATCGACGCTAGATTTCCTCGAAGGAGGTGAAATTCCAAATGATTGGTTCGAATGCGACTCAGGAATTTGGGTAGTGCCCGCGGTCGAATCGGCACTTAACTCTCTCAAAGATTGCTTCCGCTGTGGAGGAAGAGAGTCGGTGCCCTGTCTCGATATACTGATCCGTTTAACAAGACGAGGAGACACAGAGGGAGAAGGTTGTGTCCCATCGAAAGATGGCTTGCGTTGTGTCGAAGTAGTGTCCGTTTCGGGAACCAAAGTCGAATCAACGCTCGACTTTCTCAAAGATTGCCTCCTTTGTGCAGAAGGGAAAGTATCTGCGCTCTGCCTGGAGAGACTGGCCCTTTTCACGAGAGGAGAGGCAGGGGGAGATGTTTGCGTTCCATCAGTCGATGGTCTACGTTGAGGCGGAGGTGCAAGAGGATTGATTCCGCCCATCTTCGCCAATTTCCCAGCAACCCGCTTACGACGCGCGGCTATCTCATCCTCATCTGGATCATCCGCTGATTGTACAATTGGCCCCTTGTCGAATTTTGTGGTTGTATGTTCATGTTCGACGCGTACCTCTGTTGATTGCTTATGTTCTCCTTCGTTGTTGTCATCTTCGGCATGATCAAATACGTCTTGGTCAAGGGGTGATATCACAATATCGGCGGACTTCCTATTATCTGCTTCAGCGATTTCACTGTTATCATGCACTCGGGTTGGTTCCGCCGCGTTGTCGGCACCGCGTGTTTCGGCAACCCCACTGATGTCCGACTCCTTCTCCGGTATCCTTGCGGCCACTTCGGCGGCCGCAGCATGACTGAGAAGATCTACGACTTCCCCAGATACCTCGCTGACTTCCCGTTCCACGTCGCCTACTTCAGCCTTCTTCGTGATAGTAGGAGTATCAGCAGTGGAAAGGATATCGGGAGACTCTGTCAAGGGCACGTCCACAACAGCTACTGGAGGCGTAGGGGACTTGGCAGCCTTTTTCCTTGGGGGAGCAGCTCGGCGGGGGGCAGAAGGTAGAGGCATGGAATTGGGATTGCGAGATGCTTGCGATTCGTTGTCTACAGAGGGTTGAGATAGAGATTCCGAGCTCTTGCGACTAGGGGCACTAGCTAGGAGCACGAGGATCACGGTTCAGATAAGATATATTATTGATTGTGAAAACATACCAGCCGGTGTTCCAACTTGTTCCTCGGATATGATCTCAGCAGGTGGTGAAGTGACTAGAGCATCTGTACAAGATATTCGCCAATTGAATCGTAACGAGTGCTCAAAACTTACCATTAACGACCTGTGCAGGCGTGGCATCCTCAACAGGGCTGGCAACAGGCTGAACGTCATCCTCTAGAGAGGGAGCTTTGGCATGTCCAGGCTTCTTGGCTACGGGTGGGCGGCCAAACATGGGCGCCACTCCCACTCTCGCACCGCCCAAACGTGCCATGCGTGCCGCGATGGCTGCACGCCGCTGCCTTTCCTCCTCCTCCGGATCGATCTCTGGCTGCTCTTCGCCTTCAGCAGCCGGAGCAGTTCCCTCGTGTGTATCTGTAGCAGCGTCATCGGCAGACAACTGCTTTGGATGAGAAGGAGGCGGCGGAGATGTCGACGGCTCCGTCGGTGGGTGCTCATCCTCATCCTTGGTGTCAACGGGCGCCACAACTGGTGGTGGTTTCCACTTGGGTTTCCCTACAGCTGGCTTGGGGGCTACAGGAGGCGGGGAACCAAATGCACCTTTGCCCTGAAGCGCAGCCATGCGATCTTTCAGACTGCCTCCTTTGCCAATACTTTCCTTCGCATCGGATGCAGACATCCCAGTCTTCGCCGATACAGCATGATCTGCACCACCTGGCGATGGCGGTGGCGATGGTGCCTTAGGCTTCCACGAATATCCACCGGGCTTCTGCCGAGGTGCTGGAGCTGGAACTGATGGTGAGTTTCCGGCAGCTGGTTTCTCAAATGCTGCGATCCTGTCACGGAGCGACCCAACTTTGGGCTTTTCTGGGGGATCTGACATGATAAGATGTGGTGCAGAGTTAAGCTGCTTTGGCGTTCCGCACTGTTTGGGGTGGTTTATGTACAACGAGGACTCAGGAGACGCGGCGCGGTCGGGGTCATGAGGTTAATGTTCTCACGCTCAGTCACTTGCACTCAGACGATAAATTATCGAAAATACTCAAGTGACAACCGAGTTCAGTGAGATATGATTCATGGGCACATCTACTCCACAATCTTGTTTCCGCAGCCAAAACGGTCCTGCAGGCGAAAAAAAAAGTTGATACATGAGATTGAAGAATACTAGGAATCTAGAACGTACCAGCTGGATCATCATCATCGTGGGACACTGTCGTCCACGATCCCAACGCACCATACGACGCCCGCAAACCACCGACTTGAACACCGGTCGAACTATCCCAAAGACATGTCAACGTGTCGCTGACCGAGCTTTCACTATACACACCTCCAAAGCGGGTTTCCTTGATCACCAGAGACCTGAATACGTTATGTAAGTGATAGCGTTTTGACTTTCTGTAATAGGTACCGACAAACTGCCATCGCACTTGCCCATCCGGCGTCATCTTAACCTGTCCGGACATAGCAGATGTTGAACGGGCTACTTCTCCTACAAAGCAGATAATAGGCCGCTTGGGGTGGCTAGGATCGTGAATGGTCTTGGTCACCGCCATCGTTACGTCTAGTGAGCGAAATACTTCCCCAAAATCGGGTCCCTCGAAGATCGAAGGATTCAATTTATTAGTACCGGGTATCTGATAAGCAATGAAATCAGTCACCGCCTCTGCCTATAAGCAATGGTCTTACAAGATTCGAATTGTTATATCCTGTTGATAAAAGGGTGATCAACGATCCACCCAAATGATCATCAATGGACATGACATACTGAGGAGCTCTCTATGATCACAGAAGCAAAACGACACTCGCCACACACCTGCTACGCCTGCCCAATCCTCATCCTCATCCAAACATATCCCTTCCGGAATCACGATCTGCGTGAGCGGAATACTCAACGGAAATATTGCAAACTCAAAGTCTTCGTCCACCTGTAAATCGACGAGATGCATCGACACGGCATGGTGCAAAGCCTGCAAATGTACCCAATTGACACACCCCCGCTCATCAAATGGTCCAAAGTCATTGTCCCATCGGTAGTTTCGCAAGTCGTACACGAAAGCTCTGGAACGAACCCGCGACGAACGTCTCTCATCAAGCTGGGTGGGTCCAAAATGTGTGTGCAGCCGCGCACACAGCTGCACCTCCTCCTCCGATTTATCTTCCATCGATTCAGTCTGATCAAAGAGTTCCCCTCCTCGAAGGACATCAGCAACCCATAACAGGTTACGGGAGATTTCACTGGAATTCTCCGCCCCGGTTAAGGGGGGTACGTATGATATCATTTCAAGTACGGTCCTGAGGGTGGTCACCCTTTCTCGAGGGCGACACACCGCAGGATCGCGGAGGATGGTCCTCGCTCTCACGAAGCGCTGGAGCTCCCCTTTCCAGTCTATGACACCCTTGGGGTAACCCTGTTGGGATACACACGTGCGGGGATCGTCGAATTGCTGTCTGAGGTACAGTTCCCGCCATAGAGCCTGGTCGTTCGAGTTGTAGACGATGGACCGGAAGAACCGGGAGCACTGAGCGACAGAGGCGACGTGTATGGGATCCGAACGTAGAATTATTTCCTCGATGATTTCCGTAGGCAGGTACGACAGTCCTGTCATTGTCCGCGTTGGAGCTTGAAGCTTGAAGCTTTGGAGTGGAAGTTGACGAGAAACCTATAGCATCGGTGATGGAGCGCTGATCGCTTACTTGCCATCAGAGTACCACGTGTGCTCTATTCTCCTCCACGTGAGTGACGCGTCTATTCACAACTTCGATCAGTGTTCACTTACAGACAATAATCATCACGGAAACACGCTGCACTTCGTGTATTATGCGAGCAGTAATTATTACACCGCGATGTCTACCTATGCTACAAACGAATGGATCTCTGAGATGCCGAAAGCAATGCGGGACGTATAGCAATTGTAGATAGCAAATAGTCCAGTGAAAACCACGTGAATCCCAAATGTAAAAAGAGTGGCGATCTTGTTTCGTGAATGACAAGCGGTTCCTGTCGCATCACGCTATTAGAGAACTGAACGGTACCGCAAGTAAGCATGGCAGACTACGACCACAAGAAAACTCACATGATTGTGAATGTTGAGTTGCTATATAGTGAATGCATGTGTTGTTATATTTGCCGAGCCTTTGTGGCATAAATTTTGTGACCAGTTGTTCGTGTATTCATGATGGTCGTTTAGTTCCTGTTCCTGTATCTCCTGCTGTTGCCCCTATAGTATTTTTCGGCATCTCGACCCCCGAAGGGCTCAGTTTTGCCCCACGTCTCGACGAACCAGCGGCCCTTCCCGGCGTAGTGGCTGGCTGAACCTCCATGCGAGTCCACCCATCCACGAGCCGCTTGCCGACGCTGGGCTCCAATTCGGTCCCATCCCTCGACACCTTCACCTCCCTGTCGTGATTCCACGGGTTTCGCAGATGTCGTGTTCGATGAAATGGTAGTTTCTCCGTGCACAACCATTCGATCTTGAACGACTCGCCCCACAAGTCCTCGCGCCCATCTTCTTCGCCTTCACCTTTCATGCCGCCCTGAACCTCATCATCTCCCTTTTCTTCTTCCTCAACAACTGCCTTCAGAAGAGAACTCCGCTTCGATCCTGTACTCCGCTCCTGAAGGTCCGAATCCCGTGGACTTGACGGTGATCGCATCGCGCGGATAGGCGCAGAAGGGTCCAGTTCGAATTCGCTGCCGTGAGACGAGGATCCCTGAAGCGGAGGCGCACGACGAAGTAGCTGTTGATCAAGACTGTGCTTCATGACCTGGGGTGCCACTCTACTTCGTGGAGGACCGACCTCTCCTGGTGCAGATTGTGGCTGATCGGAAGCTGAAGCAGTCGGCGGAGCATGAATTCGATGTTCAGCTGGTTCACCATCTGACTCCAAGTGACTCAGAGGAAGCGGAGACTCTTCAACTAAACGGGTGCTTCCGGGGGAAAAGAAAGCGCTTCCCCGACTCCCGTGCTGCGAGCCTCGAGCTGAACTCGCAGAAGTATCTTGGCCCAAGGGCGTACCACGTCCAGCCACAGGGGATAGCGACGAACGCGACGAAGACGATGAATCTGTCGTCCTCGTCGCCCATGACACCCGATGTTCACCCTGTACAGGCCCAACCATCCTGACAGACATTAAAACTTGATTCTAACAGCAATGATCCCTGGCATCCAGTGAGGTATTCACCTTGCATAGCCATAAAACTCTCCGCTTTTGTTCACGCTGAAGATCAGGTAGACATCATGGCTTGTCCGATATGCCTGATCCAAGATCCCCTCATTGTGCTTCTGAGTCGCCCACAACCCCTTGTCAACGCTAAGATCCAAGTCATACTATGATCACTGAGCGTTAACGACGCCAACGATACCAGAACCACCCTACAACTCACCTGTGTCAATGACTTGAGGATAAAATAGCGTTGAGGAAAGTGGCGAGTGAGGATGCTGGAATTTGTCGAGGCATATGAGCCAGAACTACTCGAATACTTGCCGATGTGCCGCTTCAAGCCTTCCTCGTCGCTCGAAACCGATAATGTCGACATGCCGTGAGCCAAATTGTCGGAAGGTGGCGACGAAGGGGCCGAAATTGTTCCAAGACCCGACTCTCCTCCCTTCATCTTCTGATCCTTGACCCATCGAGTATGCACCCCCTGTCCACGTTGTCCACCGACACCCGCCTTGAGATCGTCATCCTTTCTCCTCACTCGGCAAACCAGCCTTGGACAGCGAGGGTCATCAGGACGCAAGGAATTCCCGTTGAAACGCGCAATAGCCTGTTGCAACTGCGCTTCGCTCTCAAAATTGACAAACGCGCAACATGACCGCGAGATGAGAAAGATTGAAATCACCCCTGGCTGTACCGAATTCGATGTTGCTGGATCCAACAGTTGGTTGAAGAAACGCCAAAGCTCATCGTGAGTTGCGTCTGAAGGTACGTTGCCGGCCCACATTACCCACTCCGAACGGTGAGGGGGTGGATTGGGGTGATATGGACGGCGAACCAGAGACTTTTCGGGCAAGGGTGACCGGTTGCCTGGCGATCCACTGGCATCTGCGCTCGATCCATTGTCCATAATGCGAGGGGACGGGGAAGCAGCTGGCTGAATCTGCGCTGATGGCGTGGGTCGTGTCGAAGGGGGTGGATAGGCCGTCAGTGAAGACGGCGAAGGGGCCAAATGGGAATTTTCGTGATGACCTACACCGGCTGGAAAAGGCATTGAGTAATGACCTGGATATGGGCCACCCTCATACTGATGTTGGGGGGTTGCAGGAGGAAAGTACCACCAGCCTGCCTGTCGGTCCGACTCGATGGGAGAGGGGTAATGCTGACCGAAGGGGGACGGTGCATAAGGTGACGAATAAACCGGCGAACTAGGATATGAGTGTGAGTGATATGGATACTGAGGATTGATGAGATGTGGATAACGCAATGCCTGGAACTGGCCCGGACCATAGGATAGCGACTGTGCACCACTCCGTCCACCAGGAGGGGGAGGGAAGTGAGGAGGGGGAGAAGGATTCGCCTGATGATGAGGATACATCGGTTGAATCGAAGAACTACCCCCCTGGGAGTGCTGCGGGTATTGATAAACCGCCGACGAAGGCTGCATCATAGGCTGATAGCTACTATTCAAATTTTGTTGGACAGTGGTATTGTCCGGAATACCTGGATGGTACTGCTGCGGATACGCATAAGGAGGTGTCGGGGTGTGATCGACAGCTACTGGAGGCTGCATAGACAACACGTGTGACACGTAACCAGGGCGCTGATTGTATGAGGGTGAGTAGTTGTGTGAAGTTGAAGAAGTTACGACGTTATGGATATTCTCAGCAGAGTGATGTGGTGAGGATACTGGATAGCCCGAGGAAGGAGGTTGAATGGGACGGCCAGCTGGAGGTCTATGACGCGGCGTGGCATGAGGGCGAGGAGAACGTCCCCGATTAGACCTGGTTTGATCCTGGGAGGAAGACGAATCTGGTGCATCCCCTCTACCCTCGCCAAACATTCTGGCAGCCGCACTTTCTAGACCGCCAGACTTGTCTGATGGAGACGGTGGTGGTTCATAAACGACTGGAACGGAAGTTAGACGAATCGGGAAATTTCTGGAGAATTCTACAAAATTACCTGAAGAAAGACCGCTTATATGTGATGCAGGTTCTATAACATGAAGTAAGTAGTGGACGTTACGAGAAAGCAAAATAAAAGAGAGAGAGAGAAAAAACAGGAAAATGGTGTCGGAGGCGCCGCGCACGACTGCCAACTTCTTTGAACCTTGGCCGGCCCGTCACGGCGTTGGCGTGCGTCTCACATGTCACATGTGACTTGCGTGCACGTGATGCTTACCCCCTAGATCTTGGGCCGTAGCCTGAGTAGGCGTTGCTCCTCTTGGAGAGATATTGGACGATTCTACCATAATGTCCCTGTGATAACCAAATACATCTGAGTCCCGAATTCTGCCAAAATCTCACTCACCCCCAAGGTTTTACTCATGAAAGTTAAAAATAGAGTTCCGCACTCGTCGTGTGACGCGTCGTCAGCTGCTATCAGCTTGTGGAACGTTCAGGAGAAAACAAATCTGAGGAGATTTGTCAAATCTTGGTTGCTGCCAGACATGTATAAGTATTATCGTGACGACAATGACGTCATCGTCTCCGCGCCATCTTTGGAGTGTGAGAACGGACTAGAACGGCGTGGACACACTTGTCTGCTATCGCAACATGACGAGTCAGGCATCTTCACCTCCATGACACCCGAGGAGCGCTACTGAATCTGTCCTGTCATGTCGTCATACAATTAGATCTTGCGAAGCCATGCCGAAAAGCGATACATTACGCGAATTCACTGACACGAACCTTCGGCTGCTTTACACGTGTGGAAGTCGGCCATAAGCCTGAACTGTATTTGAAGCTAGTCATTGTGACATCATGTGGCAGAAGACGCAATCACCCCCAGGCAACTAGATTCAGGCGCGATTATTGAAAAAGCATGATAGGGAGTAAAACGGACCAAAACCTTATAATGCAAGCCCATGTTAAGTATTGCACATCTCAGGCGTCAGGCATCAACCCACTGAACCAACCCGAGGGGGCATCGTGATTTGATTCAAGGGAAGAAATTCGAAGACTCTGAGTTGGTGGATGGAAAAAAGTGTTCTTTAACTCAGAGGTCTATTTAAGAGGCCTGTCTGGCCCATCATGCGACGCAGTCTAGACCTGCCTAGACTGGGCCCTATTTTTCTTGATAAAAAGCTCTAAATTGATGTCGTGCCCTGGCTTGTTACAAATGCGAGATAAAGCTGACATCATCAGACTCTGATCGGTTCGTCTGTCAATATTCAATATTCGATGTCGATGATGATCATGACCTCAAGGGTGCAAACGTTCCAGGGGACCGTCGTAGCTCGGGTGGCCCCTCCTTTGCTAGGCTCCAGATGCGACTGATGACCCCAGTAGGACGATATAGGCGCCAAATAGGCGCTTCAAGTGCTGTGGTATTTACACGCGGCAAAGGAAGCCGCAAACATGAGGCATTGTACAACGTCTGTTCACCACCATCATCTGGATTCAGCATGTATCTGCCGGCGCAAACTTTCCTCGCGTCTAGATTTGGCGTACAAACGGGACGAGGAGCTGATGCTGACTACGGTGTCATTGACGGTATCGTTCAGTGGTTTGTACGGGCATTTGCGCAATTGTGTGAGTCCATTCCGATCGTCCATGCACAAGGCTCATGGCATTCGAAAGGGTCACGGCCTTCTGAGCTGTTTTCGAAATTAGGAGAGCCAGGTCCAGGACGTGCGGGAATACTGTCTACACAACAACTTTTGGTGTATCATAGGTCCATTCGTAGTTGAAGAATATCACAAGACTTTGGCGTTTTTCCTGGTTGTTGCAGATGCTGCCAATGAACCTCGTCAGTCCAGTAAAGAGGAAGGATTTCGGGCATCAACTGACAAACTCGTAGTCAGACAAAATCCATACTTGGCATTATTCATCTCCTTGCTTGTCTTCATTGGGCCGTGGATCCTCCTTTTACCTCTGTTCTTGATACAAGCTGTGTTCTTCCTTGTCTTGGGCATCCTGGGTTTCGGAGTGGCAGGCATAACTAGAGGTACGCATCACCGTCGTCCAATCTCCCTGCGATCAAAATTGACATGGAAGCTCCCAAGGATCACCAGCATCGTTGTATCAATCCCTCTGTTACGGGGGTCACACACCAGCTAGTTCTGTTTTCGCCATGCTCCAGTCGACTGGGACATTTTACAACGTCGGGACGGCGAGTAACTGGGTTCTCGTGGTCATAAGGATCATTTCAGGAATGATCGCTGCCTATGTTCTGTTTGGAATCCTGCTGGTTGACCCCTCAGGATCGTGACGAATGGCTTGTGACAAATTCGACAGCACTGAGAATGGGGGGTGTTTTGGTTTGTAAATAGTTGACACTTCAGAAGCAAATGTACTTGACCAATGACGAAATCGAGTTTCCTGTGGACATTCCCTGTGGTCCTAGTTACGGTTAGGAAGGATGTGGAGTCGAACGCCATCTTTATTGATAGTTTCAACGCGTAGTCACCTACTGGGGCCTCGATGCATTCAACTAAAAGCGTTTATTGTCTGCGCATCTACATACTTGACTCTCGTACTATGACCACCAATTCAAGGTTTCTAGGGCAGGGTCGGCCCTCCTTGAGCTTGGATCACGGTAACTCACTCTTGTATTTCCCAGAATATCAGTAATTGTGGGCGTCTGTCTGCACGTTCCTTGAGTTTGATTCACACGAGGTCAAAGAAGGCTATGGAAGTGCAGCGTTGCATATGTTCCACTTCCACCATCATCTGAGCCGAAATTGCACAATACTTCCTCGGTTCCAGCCTTGGCAAACAGAGGACTGCCGATCCTGGTTTCGATGTCACTGGCGAATTCTTTCAGTGCATTGTCGAAGCAATTAAGAATTTGTGTGAGTCCAGCCTAGTCCAGCGGCACCCCCAACTATAACGGCATTTGGTAACCCCATCGGTCGTTATGGCACTTGAATTCGAGTGAGTCCTATCCACTATGGTGGCATCCTCCAAATGTTATGATGGTGTTGCGTAGTCTCGTGGTCCGCCAGGGAAATTTCAGGATTGGGTGAGTCCTACCCAGTGCAGTGTACAAAGGATACTGTAACGTTTCATAGGCTCCTGGATTTCTGGAGTCATGCCGAAGCTCAGTAAGTCTTGTCCAGTACATGGGGCGTAATAGTTATGACAGTGTTCCATAGGCTCGTGGTTTGCTGAGACAATCCCAAAGCTCCGTGAGTCCTGCCTAGTATAGGACCGTAGTATTTATGAGAGCGGTCCGTAGGCTCGTGGTTTGCTAAGACAATCCCAAAACTCCGTGAGTCCTGTCTAGTATAGGACCGTAGTATTTATGAGAGCGGTCCGTAGGCTCGTGGTTTGCTGAGACAATTCCAAAGCTCCATGAGTCCTGCTCAGTACTGTGACATTGTCTGCAGGGAATACTCATCGCAGCGCGAAAAAAAGCTCCTTTTTGGAACCAGCCTTAGCTTTCATTGTGGAAGCTGTACTGAATACCAATGAATATTGTCAGTCCAGTAAAGAGGTGGAGTTCCGTGTTCCATGCAAGATAACTGACCGCAACGTAGTCAAACAATATCCATACTGGTCATTCTCTATCGCCATTGGCCCGTGGATTCTCTTCTTGCTTCTTATCTTGATGGAAGCCGCCTTCCTCCTCCTTGGCTCCTATGGTTTCGGAGGGGCTGGCATAACTGGTGGTAAGTATGTTTCGATTCCATTTTCCGCGATTAAAGCTGACATAGAAGCGCCAAGGATCGGCTGCTGCGGCATTTCAGTCTACGAACTACGGCGCTTGGACACCAGCCGGCTCTCTCCTCGCCATACTCCAGTCGACTGCGATGGCCTACGATGCTGGGACGATCGCGTTCCTCATTGGCATCGGCATAGCAGTAAGAATTACAGCAATGGGGGTTGCTGCGTACTATTGGAATTGAATCGAGCAAGTGGGTGAAAGCTGGCTTAGTTGTTGTTGAGCGTCTTGATTCTTGAAAGATGAACTTGAAAGGGTCAAGATCAGGGCCTAGATAACTGTAACATGTAACAAACAGATCACTTCCAAATGACATGACACTACACTGACAGCGACAGCGCCGGGATTTTGGGCCGAGTGATCGCCAGTTGTCAGCGACTTCCGAGTCTGGAGCATGACCACTTTCAGCTGCACCAAAAGCTTCGACCGAGTAATCGGCGAAAACAAGAAGCCTAAGTACGTGCTATAGAACGCAGGACGGTCTGCCGACTCTGACATGCATCAGCATGCATGTCCGTGGCTGTGCCTTTTGTCCTTGTCGAACAATGATAAGGTGTCACAGTCAGACACCCGCTGTTCCTTGAGACCTGTTACTACCACAACCAGCGCTCTCCCATAGACTTAATTCCCTCTGTTTCTCGCGCGTTTCTTGCTCTATCATGAAGAAATCATCCG
>QFEU01011563.1:0-18993 GCA_003316345.1 Tricholoma terreum
AATCATGGCAGAGTGTCTTCTCAATCAAAAATAAGTAAGTCAATAGATGACCAAGGAACTCACCAGGTTGGGGATTTAAGGCTTCCAAGAATGTGCCCCAAGCAAGGCATCATAATTTCACGGTGGACATGGCGGTTGAGGAGTGTACTCTTCGATGTCTCAAGTTACTTCGTGACAATAGCATGACCGGGAACTATCTTAGGCTCGATACCGTCTCCAGGTTGGTTTAGCAATGAAAAATAGGAGATATGTTGTGTATATGTACTTAGATCGGAGGTGTTGTACAAATTGTAACTACATGGATATGATGAACTAGGTAAAAGACGACAGCAGGCGCGCAAAAAGAAGACAAATCACCCCGACCCCTCACGATTATGGACATCCCCTCCCAGACCAACAATCACCTTCCACCAACAGAAATCCGAAAGAAATAGATACCACCTATTGCAAAGGCCACGACCGCAATTTGAGATCCCAATCATCCTCATCATCATCTTCCATATCCATACTATCACCAGCACCATGCGATACCACCCGGCGCGAAAGGGGAGATTTGGAATGAGATGGTTCTGTTTTTCGAGTAACAAGCGAGCGAGACGTATCGTTCCGTCGCAGTAGCATGCGCGCCACCAGCTGCTCCATGCTCCCGATCACATTTTTCTTCATCTTCACCCGGCCCTCCGACCTATCAAACTGCACCCCATCAATGCCAGCATTGTAACCACCGCCGGCATGACCAACGTCAGCACCAAGTATCGATCCCGCATCATCCACCCTCACGCCCTTCTCCGCCAGCTTCAGCCTCAACATCGCAGCAATCTCCCGTCCTCTCTCTTTCTCCTGCTTTTTCTTCTGCCGTGCCTCCCATCTCGCGCCCACACCTGGTCCACCTAGTTCCAACGCCTGCGCTTCCAGGACTCGTGCGGTGCGTTCGGCTGCTTGGCTCTTTTTCCGAATGTCACAAAGACGCTGGATGGACGGATCGGTGCAACCATCGAGCGCGAGCTGCGATAAGTCGAGCTGGAAAGGTTCGGGTGAGGGAGAGCGTGGTGGGGGGACGTCATTCGGGTCGTTAATGAGAAGAAGGCTCTGTGTGCTCGGATGGGGGTGGGGCGGTGAGTAGGGGAAAAAACCGGTCTCCGGAGGTTGAGTGAAATGAAAGATATCCTCCAGATCCGTACCAGGCAGTGGTGAGGGGGACTGGCTTGGAGAGGGAGGGGGAGGTATTGAGTCGTCAGTGAAGCTGTCCTGGGTATCAAGAGAATGATGGGTATGTTGGTCCTCTATATTGTCGTCATCCGAGTCAGGGAGAGAGAATGGGCGGACAAACGGGGAAGATGGCAGTTGGGCATCTTCAGTGTCAAGATCAAGTGGCTTGAGAAGAGGCGATTCAGGTGGCGAGAGCGGGAGCGGCGAAATCGCCGAGTCGAGCTCTGATTCAATGTATATGTTAGACAGTGATGGGGAGAGGTCCCATTCATGTGTTGAGGAGCGTAGATCGAGCAGCTCATGAGGAGGCGACAGTGGTCGGAAAATCGATGGATTGGTCGAAGTAGAATCGTCCGAAAGGTAACCGAACATGTTGCAGCAGGATCCACGGAGCAAAAATGAACGCTCCGGTGACTGTGGGACATCAGATGGTAAGCCGTTGGTGGCCCATTCAGGAGACACCGGTGATAGTGGTTGATCGCCCTCTGCTTCATCTCGCGGCAGCGACACAGTATCCAAGAACGGTAAGAACTCCGAGTCATCCAGCTCTGGGATACTAGCTAGTGAGATCTCCTCTTCCAGAGGTAGTGCCTGGGTCTTCGTTGGCAGCGTGGGTGGCGGGGATATGGGTGCTTGACAGCTGAGCGAGTCATGTCGCATGACGATGGGTGAGTCAAGGATTCCCCCGAAAGGTTTGGATGAAGGCCGATACGGCCCCTGTGAGAAGTCGTGGTGGTCCGCGTGTAAGCAAGGTAGGGGAACGCTCCGCTTTGAATTAGAGCTAGTGGAAGGGGGCGAGGGATATGCAGAGTGAGCGAAGATCGCGTCTGGTTCCGAATCGCTCGCGCCCAATTTTTCCGAGAAGTTCGTGCAGCACCGAGGATGGGATATCGTAGAAGTGCCCCCGTGTAGACCAGGCGATATGAAGATAGCCGTAGGAAGCCCCCCACAAGCAAGACTATAATCAGACTGCCAACGGTCAGAGGTAGAATGTGTGTGGTCCAGTTGGACCGCCATGTTGTTTGACAGCCCCATAGCAGCAAGTAATCCTATATAGAAAAACAAATGATATTTAGACAAAGTACCTCGATGGAGACCCGAAAAGGCGCAGAAAGAAAAAAAGGAAAAACAAGGAGATGGTACACACAAGGATGTTCAAACAAGGACAAAAGAGTACATTGTACAAGGCAAGGGCTAGGAATGAATCGTCGTCGTAGTCGTCGACGAAGATGGGGAGATGATGGTGGTATCAGAGAACTCCTGAGCCAGCAGACCAAAGTTGTTGTCTTCGGCCGGTCAACACGCCCCCTGCCACATGTCAACGCTTAAGTCAGCAATTAGCGCCAATCACACTGACACCACAGGCACCTGGTGCCTCGAGGCAAACTCGTGCTCACAATCTGTGGTACTTGTCGATCCGAACATCGCATCTTGAGAACTGATCCAGTCCATAAACTGTTGTATCGCTCGCTGAGAGCAAAGGGGAATAGCAGGCAAGGCCGTGCTAGTTAAAATTTCATCGTGTGCTACTGACGCAACTACTCCGAGTCCGATCCGGCAAAAGGAGTGGGAGCGGAGCTGTGGTCAGCTGTATCATGATAACGCCATCGCAGGGATCGAGGTTCGTCCTTCACAGGCTTCTACCCAGCTTCTACCCGTTGATCCTACTTTGAGAATTGCAGAAGACCTTGCAAATTCTTCGGTGTCATTCACAACGTCACATTTTATCTCCACGAATCGGAGTCAGACCCGAAGAGCAACTAGCGGAAATTTGGGAGCGTGACAGGTGGGTACAACACCACACCACCGCTTCTCGCAGTTATCTGTTGCAGCCGAAGGACGATTCCCTGCCTCCTGGTGTGTTTCATCGCTCACTTGTCAAATAAGAATGATCTGCATAGTATTTCACCACGTACGACCCTAATAAAGCCTTCGCTGTCATCTTACCGTCATACCTTTTGAGTTATTTTGACTCGAACAAGTGACACCCTCACGGCATCATATACATATGTAGCTCATATCGGTCTCGGACTGTTTCAATTATCTACGGCCTCATTGCCGAATTCCCGTTAACGTTGCATCTGCGCCCGTACGTCACCATTTCTTCCATGATAGGTACATACACACGAGTTGACAAGTGGCATCAAGGATACTTGTCATCCCTCTTTGGGAGCTTTTGGGAGATTTAAGCACGTTCACATCGATCATGATATGTATCAAACCACTGCCCCAGAAAACGTGTTTATCATGATCTCACGAGGTCTTCTGTTCCACACTCCCAGGATCTACACCGCCCACTGACTGATGTCAGAATGAAGGCCGGATCCGAGTCAACAATCCCAGAATGGAATCTATGTAGAACACTCGTCAAGGCACCGATCCTGGCGCCTGGTGCCTAATACTTAGGGCGTTGACACAAACGCGATCGTGGCTAGCCGCCGATTGTCTCTAATGGCGTCTATTTATGCTCGACTAGGGCGTCTACACCCTTCTATAATAACCCCTCTATATCTCCGTATACCAGGAAGGCATTCCCGCCGCTGCCCATGTGTGTTCTCCCTTGGGAACTATTGGACAATGATTGCTTTGCGTGCGACCAACCGCAACAGCAAGATCCCCAATCTCGAATTAGAATCTTTCTGCCCACCTCGCTGACTTTGAAACCTTGTCGAGGAGATTAGCTCTTCCGCTGCTCCTGGGGTTGCCTTTTTACTTTTTTGGGGGGGAGAGGCGATATTCGTTTCGCGGACTTGACGACGTACAACAGCATACGAATGTCCTTTGACGAACGAGTGGTCTACGCCGGATTGTTGTATCCGTCTATTTTGAACCTTCTTGTCTCCTTGATGATCCCGAATGGCGATTCGCTTGCGATATACTGGTGTTATGCACCGCGGACAAGTTTTTCGAGAGCTTGTACTTAAATCAAGTCACCACATGACTCACATCTACGATTGGGAATCGTCGATCCTAATATGGAGCAGCACCAACACTATCTGGCCAAATGGAGTGCATATATTTGTGACGGGCTCCAATCTTCATGCGTCGCGAGGGTTGGAGCCCGGGCTGCCTCACGAAGCTGAGTGTTATATCTTACGGTAATCAGCTGTCAATAATTTGTCATTACGATGCGAACTCTTCTCATCTCGACCAACAGACTTGAAGTTAATGTTCCATCCTCAATCGTCAAACCATACAAACATTGTCCACACTCCTTCTGTCTATTTTAGGAGCGGTGTTGATCCCGTGACTTGGCCTAGTGGTTGAGGCGGAGCCTCGGAAGTAATTTACGGGCCCCGGGTCGCGAACATCCGATATTCCAGTTGCTTCTCGTCGGCCGATCAGCCAGCCATCGTTGGAGGTGCTTCTAGAATACGTACAGCTAGTACTGTGCTCATCGCGGACATACTGCATCCAAGGTGGCAATAGTCAGCGAACGATGTTCTATATAGATGCTGTCATGCTGATGGGATTTTGGTGATGTCCACTCTTTCTGAAGCCATATGCCCATTTTTGTTCCAAGGCATGTGCCACTGCCAGTGGGTAGAACGGAATCACTTTCCACTCTCACCGGCACCCGCCAGATCTCCGAGCCCGTTTTCTGGTCCCGAATAAGATATCCTCACTGTTCTTGTCGTACGACTCATAGCCTTTACATAAATTTAGATCACCGATCACTACTTCATTAGCTACCGGCAATCGCGGACCGAGCCAGGTTCTGACTCGATATACTGTTGATAAGTACGGGTCAATGATAGCTCATGTGTCCTTTACCCATGAATGTCGTCTCCGCTGTCAGAAGAAACTCCGTTGTTGGCTGAACCCAGCATAAAACATGAAGCAATCTACGAGCGATTCTCCAAGAAAAGAAAAAGAGTTATCCTGTTTTTGGTGTCATGGTGTGGCTTATTTCCGCGTAAGAATGCTCGTGTGCGGAGTGCGGTATCAATTTTGACATACTTGAAGTGTTCGTGACTGGAACCTTTTTACCCTCGATTCCACAGATCGCGAAGGATCTCGAATCCACTGGGCCGATCGTAAAGTCAATCATACTATCACCTTCCTTTTCTTTCATGCGATTAACGCCTTGTTCCAGCCTCTCTGTTAGTTTGTCCATACTCGCGGCGAGCTTGGGTGCCCTATGTGGAGCGTCATATTCCACCTTCTGTGAGCCCTCGTTACATAAGCAGGATTGAGCACTTATCGATCATCAACCATCGTTCGTTTAATAGATGGTAGAAGGCCGGTTTTTCTTGTTGTATTACCCCTGCTCAGTATCGGTTCTTTTGGCACTGCGCTTGCGAGGAGTACTCCTCAGCTTATGGTGTGTCGTTTTGTGCAAGCGTTTGGCGCCTCTCCGGGAATATCAGTGGGTGCGGGGGTCATTGGCGACATTTATAAGCTGGAAGAGCGTGGAACGGCAATGGGAATTTTCTTTGGGGTAAGCTGCGTATATTGATTATCATGATGTGTGCTAAAAACTCGCTGAAACGTGATTAGGCAGTTCTCGTTGGACCAGCGTTAGCACCTCCAATCGGAGGTGACTAAGCTTTCCGCGTTCTTGAGTTCGTGCTCACTGTTTTTGGTTCAGGTTTTGCTGCTCATTATGCGTCGTGGCGCATCATGCAAGGAATTCTTGGCCTAGCGGGTGTTGTGATATCTGTGTCCATGCTGTTTATTTTTCCGGAAACCAGCCATCCGGGCACGAGAGGCATCGACAAGCTACAACTAACGTCTACCGGAGCCAAACCACCCTCGCTAATCTTTATCAATCCTTTTAAATCTCTTTTGCTGCTCCGCAGTCCCAATCTATCAGCGGTGGTGGGTAACCGCCTTTGGCTTCATTTCTTTGGTGTCTAAATCCACTGCATCAGAGTCTTGCAGCAGCCACGGTACTTCTGGCAGATTATGGTAAGCTTAGTGTCCATGAAGTTGCCGCTCGCCTCACTGAATACTACAGTATTAATGGTGCCATTGGCATACACGATAGTGAGAAGAACTTCATGACAAGCGACTGCGTGATACAGTAATGACCGATGTCCAGGGAGCTGGTTATGGCCTAACGAACGAAGCCCTTATTGGAGCGTGTTTCTTGCCACAGGGGCTTGGCAGTATGGGTCAGTATCAATGGATTTAATGTCATGACAGTCATTGAACGATATTTTAGTTGCTGCACCCTTGGCAGGTAGGATGTCCGACATATGCATCATCCGATGGAAAAAACGTCGCGGTGGTGTGTGGTACCCCGAGGACCGGCTTAGAGCAGCAATTCCTGGTGCACTGTTCCTTGTCCCACTCACTATGATAGCTTCTGGCCTCCTGGTTGAACACGTACCCGGTCGGATTGGGTTAATACTCAATCTCATCTGCCTATTCATAAACGGCCTCGGTGTATTTGTGGCATCTTGCGTCCAGTTGTTCGATTATTCATTTTACTTCATCAGGTTGATATGATGCTGGGTCCTTGTGCCGCGTACAGCATTGATATTTTCCGTGATCGCAGCGCTGAGGCTATGGCTGCTTCCTCGTGAGTCTTTCCAAACGTGCGACGTCCTCCTGGTAGGCTAACGTGTGGACCCGATTCACTATAGTGCTGTGAGGTCATTACTACTATCTATTGCCGTGACAGGGATACTTCCTCTGATCAATACCATCGGTGTTGCAAGAACCAACACCTTGTCAGCGTTGCTAACTTGGATTGGGTGTCTGTAAGAACATTTTGGTTCTCGCACTTCGGTCCGTCTAAAATTCTGTTTCTCCAGGATACTTTATTATACCATCACGCACGGCAATCAGATGCGAGCGCAGATTGACATGGGTTACTCGACGGCAGATAACAACTAGATTTCTCACATGGAAAGTTTATTAGTTCTGCGATTTTCGTGCTAGGTCACAAGAAGTGCTTGTAACCTTGAGTAACCTGCGAACCAGTTCCGACCAGTCTAAACAATCGTCATATTCGGGTGTAACAAAAAGTGCAGTTTCAACACAAGTCAGCCCTGGCCTCCACTAATCACTACTTCTGAAAATCTGCTATCTACCCTGTCCAAGTCATGCTTCAGACAGAACGAAAACCTCGCAGTAGTATGCGTCTGTCTCCCCATGCCCCCTCGACTCTGTTTCCAGCGTCTCGAATGAACTCTGCACACCGTGCATGTCCACCTCTCTTGAGAAAGCAACCCCCCCGTGTCCGCGTTAATTCGCTCAGTGCATTCTGCAATGCGCAGCCGATGCTGTGATAATGATGCATCATATCGTAGTAGTAATCTTACAGGGTGTGATGCATCACTCTATACATTCCCTGGCCCCATAGTGAAGCATCCCTCCTGAGTAGTAGCTTTGATGCATCACATACACTCAGGCTGATGTATCATAAATTAGAATAACACACAGACTTGTCATATTATTTGAATGACAAATCTGCATTTTTGCACATGTCAGAATGGCTTAAAAAACATTCCCTGGTCTCGAAACATTGATTTTCTGGCCTCAAATCGAAATCATTCCCACGAGGACCCTGAATGCCGGCCCTTCTTTTGATGCGCATGAAGAGGGCCGACCATTCGATGACCCTCCCCTCCCTCGCTGCGCTCAGGGGGTCCCCCGAGCCAGGTCATCTCAGGTCGGCACACCAAAGCCTCGTTCTGCATTTCCACCATCCTGGCTAACCCTAACGACTAACAACTGAACCCTAACTGAACCCTAACTAGTACGCCCCCCGGGCCCGGCGGCGTGTGAACACACCCTAACCAAGCTAACTGGTACTTCCCCCGGTGGCGTGGTAACGTGCTCAGTCAAACACTGATGCATCAGTGTCATGGTCAGGCAAGATGCATGATGCATCACTACAGTAGTAATTAATGTAACTATCATGCACCACAGCTTTGTGATTACTACTACAATATGATACATCACTCTCACAGCATCTGGTGCAATGCCCCATCCTTGTCACCACTGAACAACTGAAGTGGCTCGGTCTGCAGTTGCTGGGTATTTGACACAAGGAATGATTTGTAATCTACATAAATATCATCAATTCAACTTGAAACTTGACATGCTTGACATGCTTGACAGCTGCCCGAACATGAAGAGGAAAGCGAGGCAGGATAAGTATCTTGCTCGGTATATTCACGAGGTCCTTTATCCCATGACAGCTTCGAATGTCGTCTCCACCGTCAGAGGAAACCCCGCTGCTGTCTGAACCCACCTTGAACCATGAGGCAATCTACGAGCGATTCTCTACAGAAAAGAAGAGAGTCATTCTATTTTTGGTGTCATGGTGTGGCTTGCTCCCGCGTAAGGACGCTCATGCTTGTCAAGTGGTATGAGTTCTAACAGACGACTCAAAGTGTTCGTGTCCAGAGCCTTTTTACCCTCGATCCCACAGATCGCTAAGGATCTCGAATCAACAGGACCAATTGTGAAGTCAATCATACTTACCTTCCTTGTAATTTAAGCCACTGACCACTGGTTACCAGCCTCGCTGTCAGTTTGTCTATGCTTGCTGCGGGCCTAGGTGCCCTATGTGGAGCAACATATTCAACCTTCTGTGAGCCATTTGCCACATACGCAGGTTTGAGTACTATCCAATCATTATCCGTTCAACAGATGGTAGAAGGCCGGTTTTCCTTGTTGTATTGCCCTTGCTTAGTATCGGTTCTTTTGGCACCGCACTTGCGACGAACATTCCTCAGTTAATGGTATGGCGTTTTGTGCAAGCATTCGGCGCCTCTCCGGGAATATCAGTGGGTGCGGGGGTTGTTGGGGATATTTACAGGTTGGAAGAACGTGGAACGGCAATGGGAGTTTTCTTTGTAGTAAGTCGTGTAGATCGAACGGGCATGCTAATAATTCACTGAGATATGATCAGGCAGTTGTCGTTGGGCCAGCATTAGCGCCTCCAATTGGAGGTGACTAAACTTTCTGCATTCTTGAGTCTGTGCTCAATGTTTTACCTTCAGGGTTCGTTTCTCAGTACGCATCCTGGCGCATCATGCAAGGAGGTCTTGGGCTAGCGGGTGCTGTGATGTTTTTGTCCATCCTTTTTTTCTTTCCTGAAACCAGCCATCCGGGCACGAGAGGAATTGACAAGCTACAGCTGGCATCTACTGGAGCAGCGCCACGCTCGTTGACATTCATAAACCCATTCAAATCTCTTTTACTGCTCCGAAGTCCTAATCTATCGGCGGTGGTGTGTGACCCCCTTTCGCTTCGTTTTTTTCCAGGTGCCTAACCGCACTGCATCAGTGTCTTGCAGTAACCACTGTACTTTTGGCAGAGTATGGTAAGCTTAATATCCATGAGGTTGCTGCTCGCTTCACTGAACAAATCAGTGTTAATGGTGCCACTGGCATACACGATAGTGAGAAGATATTCCATGGCAAGCGATTGTGTGATACAGTAGTAACCGATGTCCAGGGAGCTGGTTATGGCCTGACGAACGAGGCCCTCATTGGAGCGTGTTTCTTGCCACAGGGGCTTGGTAGTATGGGTCAGCACCAATTCGCCCCCACATCACGACAGCTATTGAACGATACTTTAGTTGCTGCACCCTTGGCAGGTAGGATGTCCGACATACACATCATCCGATGGAAAAAACTTCGCGGCGGCGTGTGGTACCCTGAGGACCGGCTTAGAGCAGCAATTCCTGGCGTACTGTTCCTTGTCCCACTCACTATGATTGCTTCTGGCCTCCTGGTTGAATACGTGCCCGGTCGAGTTGGGTTAGTGCTCAGTCTCATCTCCCTGTTCATCAACGGCCTCGGTGTATGTGTGACATCTTCGTGTTCCGTTGTTCGATTATTCATTACACTGTTTTAGGTTGATATGATGCTCGCTCCTTGCTCCGCGTACAACATCGATATTTTTCGTGATCGTAGCGCTGAGGCCATGGCTGCGTCCATGTGGGTCTTTCCAGATGTGTGACGTCTTCCCGGCGGGCTAACATGCGCATCCGATTCACGACAGTGCCGTGAGGTCATTGCTATTATCCATTGCCGTAACAGGAATACTTCCTCTGATCAACACCATCGGTGTTGCAAGAACCAACACCTTGTCAGCGTTGATAACTTGGGTCGGGTGTCTGTGAGAACAGTTTGGTTCTCGTACTTCAGTCCGCCTGAATTCTGGTTCTCTAGGATACTTTGTTACACCATCAAGTACGGCGATCAAATGCGGGCGTGGGTTGATATGGGTTACTCGACGGCGGATAACAACTAGATTTGTTACACGAGAAGCTTACATAGTTCTGCGATTTTCGTGCGTCCCTTGTGAAGATTACGACAAGTCCTTGTAACCTTGAGCGAACAGGTCCCCGATCGATCTAAAAAATTGTTGTATGCTGTTATAACACAAGTCAGCCCTGGCCTGAACTGAGAAGTAGTGATTAGTCGATGCAGGGATGAATACATGGATTCCTAGGTATACAGTGTAGAACGTGGAGAGCAAAGAAAATGTAAGAGATGAGCAGCACCGAAAGCGAAGCAAGACAAAAGAACGAGGAATTGACTATGATCGCGAAGGACTTCCAACACCAGCTGGCGACACCAACACCTTGTTATTGGCATCGATTTCCTCAAGCTGCTGACTCCGTTTGATTGCAAGCTCAAGCTGCCTCCTCAGACTCCTAAACGGAAAAACCAACAATTGATCAGTCATTTACCACAAGCGAACCAACAAAAGAGAGAAAAACCTGACGATCCCCTCCAATTCCAGCACCCTCTCCTTCCCCCCTTGTTTCGCATTCTTGGTCCTCTCCATCTCTGCCTTGATCCGTACCTCATACTCCTTCACCCTTGCCTCCCACTTCGCGATCGCCGCCGTATGCGACTGGTTCGTCGTCGCATACTTCTCCTCCGACGATAAGAGTTGATTCTGCGCGATATTCAGCCGCCGTTCCGCATTCACCGCGCGTGTGCTCAACGACCGCACCTCCATCGCGTCCGACGACTGCCCGGGGCGCTTTACAAACGCTAGCTGCGCAGCCATTTCCGCGTTCGTAGCCTTACGTCAAAAGCCACACATAGGTCAGTGTACATGATGAACGATTAGAACCTGGAAACAGACCTTGATAGCCTCCAACTCGCCTTCCTTGGCGCTGAACTTGCGACGCCACGAGGCCTTGGTTTCGGCGTACGACTTGACGCTTGTCTCGAACTTGTCGATCTGCTTCCACCGGTTGTCCAGCTGCTTTCGCATATCGTTCATCTTCTCCACGAATTGCGCCTCCACCTCCTTACACCGCTTGTCAAAGTCAAGCTGGATCTGACTGAGTGCCTTTAACCGAGTGATAAGGTTGTCGTGAAACACGCTAAAATTCGTGAATGGTTTCGTCTCCCCTTGTCCACCCTTTTTCTGCAGCAGAATCGGTATGAATCCCGACAGAAGAAGAAAAAGAACACCCACCGGCATCTTATCCACCCCGAGAATCTTCTCCATATACTGATAAATGGTCAATAGTAACGTGTTCCTCTCCGTCAACTGATCCCTATACTGGTTCTCTGCACTCAGCAGGGCCCTCTGGTCTTTTGACAGCCTCCCTTCCAATTCTCCCATTCTCGCTCTCAGCGCTCCCACCTCCCCCTCCGCCACCCTTAGCTCACCTTGCACTTTATCCAATTTCTCCCCAAGATTCAACCTTGCCTGGGTTTGAGCTGCCAGCTGACTCTTCAGATCCCTATTATCCGCATGCAGCCCATCCAACTCTCCCTCCCTCTCCCTCCCCCGCCCTTCCCTCTCCTCCAGAGCCTTCCTCGCACGCCCCAGCTCATCCTCCACCCTCTCCAAATCACGCTTCAGACGGTCCACTTCAAGCTGCAACGAAAACCTCGCAGTAGTATGCGTCTCCCCAAGCCTCTTGGACTCCGTTTCCAGCGTCTGCAACGAACTCTGCACAGCCTGCATATCCGCCTCTCGTTGATTAAGCAACACCTTGGTGCTCGTCAATTCACTCAGTGCATTCTGTAACGCCCCGTCCTTGTCGCTGAGCAACCGTCGCTCCCTTCGAAGCTCAGCGTCGTGCTCCCTGTCTGCGGTTTCGAGCTCGGATTCAGCACGTTCCCGTGCATGTCGTTCATGCTGTGCTTCTGCGACGAGATCCTCGACGTGCTGTGCGAGTTCTTCTTGTCGAGAACGATGTGCGTGGATCTCGTTGCTGTATGTCTCGTAGAGTTCTGTTGTTTCTTGCAGCTGGGATTTCAGGGCGGAGATTTTCTATAAAGAACGTTAAGCCCAAGGCTGTAGGGGACGGAAGGGGAAATAACCTCTTTGAGAGCGGCAGTCAAAGCCTCCAATCGCTCCCGTTCGACGGCGTCGTCGTCCCGTTGCCGGTCGTTGTCCTCCTTCATTCGGTCATTCTCGTCTTCGAGAAGGTAGATCTGCTCGGAGAGTTTCTCGATTGTCTGATTCAAGGCCTCGATCTCTGCATCCTTCTGCTCGGACTCTTGTTCTAGATGAGCCAGTGCAGCCTCAAACTTGACATGTAGATCGTTAGTGTTTGCTTCCAGTTCCGAGATATTGAGCCGTAGTTCCTTGGATTCCGCTTCTCTCTCTGCTAGAACCTGGATATGAAAAATCGTTATGGACTCGATCAAAAAACAAAAAAAAATACACGAACATCACGTAGCTCTTCCACTTGTCCCTTCGCCTCCTCCACCTCCCCTTTCCAATCCTCCTCCACATTCTCCACGATTCGCCTATGTTCCATTACCAGTTCCTGAATCTCCCTATTCTTGATATCCACATCGTCCTCCTTCTGCTGCAGCTCAATCATCGCAGCCGCCAGCCTATCTCGGAGTGCATTCAGATCGTCCTCCACCGCTTCTCTCTCGCCCCTCTCCTCCAATACCTGGGCCCGGCTCTCGCTTCGCTCAAACGACTCCGCCTCACGCTTCCGCTGTAGGTCTTCCACCTCCAGGCGCAACGCCCCGATCTCATCCATCAGATCCTCCCTCTCATCCTCCTTCTGTGCGATGATCTCGCTGTGTTCGTCTAGCCTCGTTCGCAGCTCCTCGTTTTCGCCCTCCAGCTCCTCCACCCGCCGCTTAAAGCGTTCTCTCCGCCCATCACCCCCAGAGCCACTCTGTAACGACTCATCCCCCCTCCTCTCTACCAAGTCCCGTAAACGCTCCATCTCATCTACGTTTTCCTCCAAGAGCCCACTCACGCTCGCCAACTCATCCTCCAAGTTTGCGTTGCGTTCCTCCACCTCCCTCAGTACCTCCTCGGACACTACACCACCAACCCGTCCTCCATTGCGAAGTCGTGCCCGCAATTCCTTCAGTTCACGATCGCGTTCCTCGAGTTTCTCCTCGAGCTCCCGTTCACGGTCCTTTGATCCGCCAGCACGCTGCAACTCCCGCTCGAGCTCCAGCACAAGTTTCTTCAATTTCTTCATCTCCATTCCGCGCTGTTGTACTTCAATCTTCAAGTTGATATTCTGTTTCAACGCAGCCTCTGTCTGATCCGGCGCGAGAGACGCCAGCCGTTCCTCGAGAAAGTGTACCCGTAGCTTGATGTTGAAGTTTTCCTTTTTGAGGTTGTCGATGTGCTTGCATGATGATTATGAATATGACTTGTGTGTTATTACTATTAGGTAGAACTCACTTTTTCCTGGTCGCGAAGAGTTAGTGCTCCCTTTGTGCCACCGATAGCGGCAGCCGCGCTGGCCCTTGACCTTTTCGGCCGCGTGGCCACTGGAGTGTCTGGGCCATCTACCCATCGCTTACTTTCTATCCCAGGGGTATCGAGGAGATCACCGCCCGCACCACCCTCGTCTTGGGTTTCTTCATCAAAATGGGAAAGCGTGCCTAGGCGACGCGCAAGAGTTTTACCGTCTTCTGTCTTTCTGCGGGTAAAGGTGGTAGATATGGCGGGTGGTGAGGGAGTTTGGATGGGAGCTGAAGATGGGGCGGTGGTGTGTGAGGTTGATGATGGTATACGGATATTACGCGCTGGGGTTGAGAATCCTGATGCTAGTGAGCCCAGAGAGATATCTGGGTGGGTTCCATTGGAGAATGTCGAGTTTTCGCGATCGGGTTGGGCAGAGAGTGCGGCAGACATTCAAGTGCCAGTGCTGATAATGAAACCTGGTGTCGTGACTGAGCACCGTGTTTGGCTCCAACCGGTGAACCAAATAATGGCTACACTTTTACAGGAGTCGGCGTGTTTACTAAGGCGCTGATTGCACCCCTAACGATTCGTCGATAGCGGGGTTTCCGTGGCTGGAGGGTTCCACCAACGACTGGTTTTAGGAGCGCTTCGGGGATTGAGACTTGGGTGAATAGAAAGTAAGTTCTGACCTCGTTGGTTGACTTGCATCGTTTTAACCACCCGTCCCAGTGTTTCTATTCGCATTTCATTCTGGGTCTTAGCATGCCGTCGCCTAGAATGTTTGTGCCGTGAGATCCGGATCTTTTACACCTCTCATCATCATTCAGGTCGCCCGCAACCCATTCCAGAATCGCCCTGATGTTCAGGATTTATATAAACCAACCGAATCCCCAGCTGCTCATACAGCATTGCAACCACCATGACTGAACCACTCTTCCGCTTTCTCATGTTGCGACGTAAGTTTTCTTGCATTTTGCCCACCTCTCTAACCAACCACCACTGCAGCCCCCGTGGCCCAAGATGACGTCCACGCCTCCATTGTCCTAGCCCAGAAAACCGACTTTCAAATAGCTCTCGCTACCGCTGCCACCTCCCCCAATCCACGCCCAGCAATGGTCACTGTTGCCAGCAGTTTCATTGCTTCAGACAAGTTCATCACCTCCGCCTCTGCCAGCGCCTTCCAGAAGCAGGTGGTTGTGTTGGGCTTAATGTTCGATAAGCTCGAGGAGGCGGGGTTACTCGACCTCAAAGCTGTGCTCAACACGGTCAAGCAAGTGTTTGCAAAGGACGCAGCGGAGGTGGTCAAGAGCACTGAATTTGTGCTACTTAGTCAGGGGCTGAAGGACTCGATTACTGCGATCAAATATGTGCAGGTGCGTCGTGCAACGGTGAAACGATGAGAGTATTGATGGAGAGCTATATAGGAAGAGCACACTCGTCCGATTGTGGCACTCACGGACCAGCTCCGCGACCTCGAGCTCGTGCAGAAAGCCGTTGAAAGGGCAGCACCTCCCCTTCCTCAACGGCTCGTTACAGGCTCCGAAGGACCCACCACACTGACCGGGGCCGTCGAAATCAAAACAGAAGCTGCCTGGAAGGTGGACCAACCCTACAAAGTCGGTGACCGTGTGCGGCACAAGGGGATCATCTACGCGTGCTTGCAAGCCCACAAGTCGCAGAGCGACTGGCAGCCGCAGTTGACACCCGCACTGTGGAAGCCAGTAGACGTCACCCCGCCGGACCCTCCAGTGATCATTGCACCCGTATACCGCAAGCGCAGTCTTCTGCTACCCGTCGAGGCAGATCTACAGTCCATCCTCGCAGCCTCGGCCGAGGAACGTAAGAAAGCCGAAGAAGAGCGCAGGAAGGCGGCACAAGATGCAGAGGTGGAGGCGACGGCACTGCTCAAGAAGTATGCGGATCTAAAAGAGGCCGTGGACGAACTGGTCAAGCTTAGCCCGGACAATCTGGAGGTCAAGGCCCAGGCGGATCAGACTGGGTTTGGTGTTGATGAGAAGTTTGGGCAGGCGCAGTTCGTGATGGATCAGGTGGAGTACAGGAACTCGCTCAGGCAGATTGCGCTGGGGAGAGCGACTCCAGGTTTCGCCCCGGGTCTGCAGGGTCTTGCAGACCCCACACCCGCACCTGCTCCAGCCCCACCAATTGTGCCCGAGCCCGTGGGGGCGTTTGGCCTTGCAAAAGATTTGCTGAGTACATCGGGGCTGCTCATTCCCAAGGCACCATGGAAGCCAGTGCCACCCGAAGATAGGACTCCACGCTTGAAGAGCTCTGCATTGTCAGAACTGAGCCCCACGACTAAATCGGTGTTGACTGAGTATAATGTTGATATCCAGAAGGAACCCTTGAACAGTACGTGGACGGCACACCACTTCCCTCATGAATTCATTCATTAACATGGTCGTTGATGCAGGTATCATTAAGAGGCTCCGCCGTGAGCTGGATATCCTCCTGGACATCCTTAAATCCCTGGCCCCGTCCGGGGACAACGTATCCTTCACCCGCCTGGGTCCTGGGTTCGTCGTCACTCGCTCCCCCATCCTCTCCCACACAACAGCCCTGCTCTACGGTCACAGAGTGCCCAAATCCTCTTCTGCACTCACGGCCCTGCCTCTCGATGGACGGATCCCACACACAAAGGGCAAAGTTACCCCCGCCGGTGTTGCCGACCTTCTCGTGGTAAAGCAAACTCTCAAAGCTTACGAAGCGGGAGACATTGCCCACGTCGAGAATGTGCTGAAGGGCGAGAGCAAGCAGCGCACGCACACAAAGACCACCCGGACTGAGACGACGGTGTTCACCGAGTCGGAGAAAACCACCGACGAAGACCATGAGCTGGTGTCAACTGGCCGCTTTGAGATGGGCAAGGAAACAGCCAACACCCTAAAGGAGGACGAGAGTCTGAAGGCTGAGCTGAAAGTCTCGGCCAAGTACGGGCCGGCGATCAGTATTGATGCGAGCGCGGAGGGGAGTATTAGTCGCAGTAAGGAGGAGGTGTCCAAGGTTGCGACCAAGTACAGTCAGGATGTGGTCGACCGGACCGTGAAGAAGATCACGGAGAAGGTTTTGCAGAAACAGACCACTACTACCATCGTAAGGCGATTTTCTCGGACAGTCACGCGTATACTAATTGCTGGGGTTCTTAGAACGAGATTGTGGAAGTGAATCAGCATGGAATAAACAACGCGAATGGAACTGAACATATCTCTGGCGTGTACCAGTGGCTTAACAAGAAGTATGAGGCCCTTGTTTTTGTTTCTCACACGTGTCTAATGTCCTTGCAGGTACGAAGCCCAAGTCTTCAACTATGGCCTCCGCATGATGTTGTATGTTATGCTCTCTCCCTGTTTTTCTTTCCCACTTGCCTAATCCCCGTTGCCTGCTAGCGAGTTCATGATCCCCGAGCCTGCTGCCTTTCTCACGCATGTGCTATCCACAACGGCAAACGGCTTGGAGGCTAACCTCCTCCTCGAGAAACCCACCCCCTTCGACAAGACCCCCAATGAAATAAGCATAGAATCGGTCGGCGCGCTCATCGCCAAGTACCAGGCAACAGACGTCCTTCCCCCGCCTGAAGACTACATTACGGTTTCCGACCAAGCGAAATTTGGCGGGGGCGACTCGGAAACGAACTATGACCACGGTGCTATTCTTAGCATCCCATCAGGCTATCAGGCAGTGTATGCTACTGTGTCAGTGGTGAAGAACATCTGGACGGAGAAACGAGTGACCATGGACCTTATGGTTGGGGGTGAGACGACCCGGCTTAGTCCAGCAGAAACTATGTGGGGGACTAGCATCATCAACCACCTGGACAACCAGAGTATGGCTACGGGAGGGAACATTGCGTGGGCGTTTAATACTCTCAACGTCCCGGACGGCGTGGTTAGTGTGGAGGTGCTGTGCAGGGTTACGGAGAGGAGAAAGCAGCAGTGGCAGGCGGAGACGCATGCAAAGCTCCTCATGGCGTACAAGGCGCGCATGGCGGAGTATGAGGAGAGGCTGGCTCGACTCAAGTTGGACACGGGCATCACTATTCAGGGAACGTGTGTTATTGTCTCTCCCTCCCCATCTTATGTTTTGTTAACACAACACCCAGGAACCCAGCTGCTAACCTCATAGCGATCAAAGCTGAGCTCAAGAAGAACTGCATCTCAGTCCTCACCGCGCAGCACTACGACCTCTTCAACTCGATCAGGACCAACCCACAGTACGGATACCCGGAGATAGACCTGTACCAAGCTGAGGCTGAAGGACGCTACGTGCGCTTCTTCGAACAAGCCTTTGAATGGGACCAAATCAGTACCACCTTTTCCCACCTACATCCCAAAATGCCATACTGATATTATTCCCAAAGTGTATATAACCTACCCCTACTTCTGGGGCAGGCAAGACACCTGGATCAAGAAACTAACGATCAGTGATCCAGACCCGGTGTTTGATGAGTTCCTGAAATCCGGGTTCGCACGCGTCGTCGTACCTGCCCGTCCAGGTTTTGAAGGAGCAATCGATCAGTACGTTCCCTCCTGTTCCTTCCTCCCTTCTATGGTGTGCACTGACAAGGAAATAGTTTTATGCAGTTGGGCGAGACCTGGGACGGAGGCCCTCTCCCCTCTATCACGAGCCCGATGTACGTAAGGATCGCGGACGAGGTTGCGGAGAGGACTGGGAAGCCACAGGGTGAGATACCACAGGGCGAGCCGTGGGTGGTGACTCTGCCGACTACATTAGTAAAGTTGAGGGCGGATGATAAGTTGCCCACTTGGCCGTAGGGGGTGGGTTGAATAAGCTGTTTGTGATGCATATGTGTATCGAATTTTCGTGTACTTAGTTTGGCCACCATTGGATATGTATATTCTAGTATTTACCTAAAGTCTTGGTGCTAACATCTCAAACTTGAGCGAAAAGTACATATTTGTAAGGACTACCATTTTGGGAGTGGGGGGCTTCAGTGGTACTTTCAGCTCATTTCGACGGCAAAGGTGGGCATATCATTCTTCTCTCTTTCGGGATGATGCTGGAAGTCCTTGTTAGACATCAAGCCTGCCAAAGTACATCCGGATCCTGAAGACCACGTGCTACAACACCCTCATAAATGCCTATCCGCACAACGCTAACTCACTTCGAGAGAGAGAAAAGGAACCCTCCTTCTTCACC
>QFEU01011567.1:1983-23877 GCA_003316345.1 Tricholoma terreum
CTGGATTTGAGGACCCTGGCCTTTCTTTTTTTGGAGAATTTCGGCCTAAATATATCCCCTAGATGACTTGTAACAAAAGACCGAAAATTATTACGCACGAAGAGTCTGCACCAAGTTCACTGGCGACCAAGCTATTCCACTTTATGTAATGTTCGTCAAAACATTAGAAAAGAGGAGCACGCACACCGCATAATCGAAATCAATCCTGTTACATTGTCAGTGTTCATAAGGACTTTCCGGCAGAAACACTGACTTTGAATCTTCAAGTTTTCCACCCTTTTGCGCACTCCTTTATAGAATGAGTGGCATGAAAGTAAACGGTGAGTAAAGCGGAGTACTTTGAGCTTTTGGTGCTTATTCTGGGCATGGTGACGGCAGGCAACTTAAGTATTGCAGTAAAGAGGGTTTGAAATAGTCGTGAAGGCCCCGAATTTGATGCTCTCGCATGCCTTATAACACTGAGGCTATAGGAGAGATAAGCAGACTTTCATGCGGCTATGCTCCGAACCCTAAATAAGAGACATAGGGGCGTTGTTGGGGCCCTATAACATTGAAGTTCCAGGAGAGATGTACTTATTTTGGTTCAGTCAGGCTCCGAGCCGTAAATAGGGGGGGTAGAAAGCTCCTTATATCTCGAACATGGAAAATGGCTGTGTCGTATCTCTCTCTTTGTAGCTATGGACTCCCAATACAACCACAAGGAAGCAGGTAAGCCCACCAGCTGCGCATTTTTTACCCGTTTACAACTATTCAGGTAGAAAAAATTCTGGAGTGTTTGGGTACAGAAGCAAACTCAGCGCCAGCTCAGAACCAACTGGCTACTTTGCTGAGTGTCAGTGAGCAGGGATAGTGTTCCACTGTGCTCAGCCTAACTGTTTGACAGGCTCAACCAAGTTGGGAACAAACATATAAGATAAAGCGATATGAAAACCCAGTGTTATGGAGGCTGGTTAGGGAAGCTGGTGTCGAAAACGAATTGGAAGAGGCGGTCTTTACGTTACAGGGGGTTTTGGTAGAAAAAGAGCTGCTGCCGTTGAAAGAAAAACCCAGGTAAGTCGGCCTTGTGCTGGTGTCCTCTGCTCTCTTATGCTTTCAGGATTCCGGTGGCGAAATACAAATACCTTCGACAAGCGGTATCGATAACAGGCTTGAATACACTCATTTTTGCACGGGCTGTCACGGCTGCTCAAGAGGTCTATGGGAAGTTTGATCGACAATTCGCAGATGGAACACTGCTTTCGTGGGCCACATCGGATCTGGATCAAGGGGAGTCGGCATGCTTAGACATTGCCAATCGTTATTTTACTCCGAAACGAGGCGCGCGAGGTCTACCCAACGTCGGTTTTCAAAAAGAAGTTGATCCATACGGAGTGTTGGTTAACATGGCAGCTGGCGATGCTGTCCATTCCTACATTCACACTGATGACAACCAAGTTCAGTATTTTACGACGTTCAAAGGGGTTGGTGGGGAAAGGAAGCAAGTGCAACGCTATCCTGTACAGTGATTAAACTGATCGCACATTGGCTTACTGCAGGTTTGAAAGTTGCGGTCCACAGCTGTTCCGCATTGGCGACATCGTCCAAGTGCAGCTATCCTTTGTAGCTATCCCAGTTCGAGGGAACAACTACAAAATGTTGGTCGTATTACGTTCCATGGCGTTGCTGGACGGCACTCTTAGAAAGGTGCGCGCGCGGCCTTTGGACTTGACCGAAGCAAGTGCTCTAATTTTTACAGACTAACTGCAGTGCACCTTCTACAAATCTGCTGATAGACAAACCACGCACACTGAAGCGCCGGGTTGGATACAACGACAGTCAGGACGACCACGAGCAAAGCCAGGCTACGAAGCATTTGAGGCAAATGGTTATAGATCCAGCAGAATAATGTCGCATTCTAGCACAACCTAAACACAGTTATTTTTTCTTACTTACGCTCCTCCCATTTATCAAGAACATGCCGGCTGGGCCTAGCCCTTGAGAAAAAAGCCCTATTGGCATACACACGAAAGGCAACGAAAAAATAAAAAGGAGGTTTCAAGTACCCCAAAAAGAGATATGCGTAAGAGAACAACCAGCCAGAGGAAAAAAACGCGCAACGTCAACCTTGACTAGCGCCTGACTGGCTCCACGTCCATGAGCTGCACGCTCGAAAATGCAACCAAAATCACCAGTACATATCTCAGATGGAAACCACCTTTTGCAGCGAGTAACGGAGTAAAACCTGCGCCGAATCCTTCTTGTACTTGTCCGCCAATCTAGCGATGGAAGGATGTTTGAAGCAAAGCCCTCGAACAAGCGGTGCCCAAGCCTGTCGGAAATTACTGGTACAACACATAGCACGCGAGAGGATCACCTCCACCTACCGCGAGTGCTATTCCATGCGCCTTGCAGAACGCTACAACGTCCTTCCGGGCCATGAACGGATGCAAGTCGATCTAAAGAAATATGACTACTATCAACTGAGTAAAAAAAATCGAGACAAACTTGATTGACGGCAGGTAAAGGGAGACCTGTATCCACGATCTCCTCCATATGCCGTACACCAAATGTGCTAATTCCGATACTTCTCACCGCCCCCTCTTTCTGAGCGTCACAAATGGCTCGCCAACTCTCTCGCCGCGCTTTGGGCCCACCGATAGGCCCATGGATGAGGTAGAGATCGATATAGCCAAGGCCACAATTATTGAGGGATATTTCTATCGCTTTCCGCACGTGGTCATAGCCATGGTTAAATTTCAGCTTTGTCGTGTAGAAGATTTCGGAACGAGGGGTCCCCGAAGACTGACAAAAATCGAGAATCGCTTGCCCGGTTTCTTTCTCGTTCTCATACCATTCGGCAGAGTCCTATTATGAGTCTTCGGGAAGAATATCGCGAATTGTTGGCAATGGCAACATACAATGTGACGATATCCAGCCTTTCAAGTCAAATTTAGTCAGCCACTAGCTGAAAGAGGCAGCAAGATGGATACCTCAAGCGCACACGTTACAGCATTATATGCCTCCTTGCCGTCCATTTCGTAGGTCCCTTTCCTCATGATAAACCACGAAGACAGGCAATGAAACCCAAAAAAGGAGGTTCCAAGTACCCCAAAAAGAGATATGCGTAAGACTCGGAAATCTTACCTTTGGAAGCGAATCTCGCAATGTCAACCTTGACTAGCACCCGACTGACTCCACGTCCATGAGCTGCACGCTCGAAAATGCAACAAAAAAGCTCGGCATCATGTCAAAGTCCAGGCGAACTAAAAATAGGTGTCTTCGGCAAACGCCGCACGAATAGATCGGTAAGACATCCAGTGAGCTCACATCGACAATAACACCTCATTCTCAAAATTGAGAACTCGGAATCATGATGATCCAATGAAATCCCCAAGAAAATGCAGACAATATTCTTGCCATGATGATGATGATGGTAAATGGTCCAATGACATGACTCCGCCAGATACTTCCAAGGAAATGTGATGAGCTTCTTGCCTACTGCTCTTCATCATGATTGCACAAGATATATGCAAAGATTACAGCTGAATATCTCACCCATGTTTCCTCATTATTTTTGTATAGGTAAAGTTAAATATACCATGATGCAATTGGATCTTGCTGCTTACCAATTGCCTACGTTACCTGAGAAAATCGGCAACCCTACGATTTCCTGATGTAGGGGTTTCCTACCCATAGTGATAATACAGTGAACAGCCCTACCGTATATTGATAAGTCATAACTGACAGTTATCATGCCGATGTTGTGCCATGCATGGTAGTGGTCACCATAATCATCTGGCCTGAGCAAAATGATTGCCAACTGTAGAGTATATGGTCTATTGCTTCCACCAATGACCTGCAGTAGCTACAGAATGGATGTTGTATTTATATATGTACCTGATTCGAACGAGCTTGTTGCCATAGCCAGACATGGCTTCAAGCTTCCAATGATTATAATATTCTTATCTCCTGGACTGGCTGGATAGAAAGAAGACAAAGCTCCAACTTCAGACCCCCAAGTCCTCAAGTAAAATTTACCTGGGAGCATTGGACGTACCCGGTTACAACGGGTCCTTTTCATCGGAAGAACTGCACAAATTGATCTCTTTGAGATGCACTAACCACTGCGCCAATGCCTTGAACTTGGGAGTTTCCTATAATTACCATTGCGTCTGGGAGCCAGAGAGCCGGTGTAAGAGGAAGCGTATATAATATTCTGTAAAACCAATACCCGTGATACAAGAAATGAAAAAGGAATAAACTGAAGTCCTGAAGATCGAACCGATCACCCCTATCGGTCAACAATCATGAATCTGAATGTCCATTGAAGGGAACGAAGAGGTGAATCAAGAGGAATGCGAAGGTTTTTGGTATTGAATGGTGTTCAATGGCTAGTAGGAACTCATGGGATTTTGCAGTTTCCGGTATTCTAGAGGTCGTCCGCGGACAAGGCATCGTAGATGGGGCAAAGCTGGTCCCAGGCAGCTAAGGGGGAGTTTTAGAAGGAGCTCAACTATGAACAAGTTGTGGATAGCTTACCAGGCTGGCTTTCAGTGGCTACAGTGTCGGGATCTTCTGCAAAGACAACTGCAAGACCACTAAGGTGGGAGATCTTCAGCACATGGTCAAACATATTGCTAGGCATCACTCACATTTCCAGATGCCAGTCGATGTGGCTGGATCGGATGGATTGAATATGATGATCATAGAATTATGGCCGGATGCGACAAGCTCACCAGTGCAAGAACCAGGGGCCAGGGTTATCCGTGGTGAAACGGAAAGTCACATTGTCCCCACTTACACCAGTGGAAACGACGTCACGGCGAACCTTTAGAGAACGATGATATCAGGCAAACTGTACAGCATAAGGAATCTGGATGCAGGGGCCTACCGGGTTAGCGTAGTTGTAGACGGAGCTACCGGCACTTCTGACAACATCGAAAGCATGCTACGTGAAATGAGATTAGTCCAAGAGATCATGCGGTTGCGGGGTGAAGCATACACCGTGCAAGTGGAACGGATGCTACGTATCGAGTGATTTATCAGCAACCCCCACAGATGTAGCAACCTGTAACTAACCGGAGAACCAGCAGCGCCTCCGGGAATTGAGATCTCGATCACTTTATTGGGAGGTAGGGGGTATACGCTTCCCGGTGGTAACAAGTCCTGAGCTGTACGGGCGCCACTGAGGATCTGAAGCAGAACGGGGGCGGTTGGAGGGACGAATTGCGCTCCGTTCACACTAAAGGTAAAGCTCGTAGCATTAAACGTGATAGCCAGATTGATGGCGACGTCAACACCGCCCACTTCAGGTTTACCAGGTGCACCCGGGTTTTTAAGGGGATGCAAGTTCGTTTCAAGCATCGGGTTTGTAAGATTGGACGTCGTAGCGGGATCCGCAACACCGGCACCAGCATAGCGCAGGATAGCTGAGTTAAGTCCACCGCTGAATGTCGTAGTCCCGATGTTGGGCTGAGCGCGAACCCAGTAGTTACCGACAGTTTGGTTTGCATTGAGGACAAACGAATAGCGTTGCCCAGCGAATATTTGAATCGAATCAACAATGAGCGGTTGGACGTTGATCCCGTCCGCTTCGATAATAGTCTACTCATAGAGAGGGTGAGAAAAGGAGACTGCTGAGGGTAGATTGACATTTACCATTGTGTGACCATCAATGGAGAAAATGTAATTGGGATCGCAGGATATGGCAACGAGTCGGAAGCGGTATCGCCTCCGTGCGGTAACATTGATAACGGACAAGGGGGAGGTTGGACCACTGGCATATCGGCCTAAGCCATTGATAAGTGTAGAATCAGCCGTCGGTATAGGTACCGATGAACGCGCTGGGGTATGGTACCTGGATAGATATTTGTAAGAAAAAAAATCTTAGCAGCGAGATGGATCACTGACCAATCTGCAAGCGTGATAACGGTCGACTCTATGGATGAAAAAAAAATCTGATTGAGTGCTGGATTGTCAGGAAGAGCGAAGATACCAACCATCATCGATATCATATCTGGAGTAAACTTGTCAGATGGCCAATTACAAGAGTGAAAAGTCACCTTACAGGAGCCTATGAGGATCAAATAGATCGTAAACTACCAAAGCACCTCTAAGACCATCGCAATATTGTGTAGCTATTGAACACAGTCATGCATACAACAAAATCGCGAGGGGAGGAGAACATACAATAGTGAGAATGATACCAAAATGTCCCGGCTTGGTCCGGAACCGCAAAATCATAGAGAAAAGAGTGCTCAGGCGCGATGGGGCATTGAGTTATGAAGGCAGGTCCATCGGCCCAACTGGTACGGTGTTGGAAGAGGCCATGCCAATGCTGAGGATGCGATCATCAGACATAGCTTTGTAGGGTGGTAAGTTATGAGACATACGATGCTAGTGCTCTTCAGCATTGCATCGTCTGTTAGGGAATCGATGACATTGAGGCGGAACCGACTCCCCTGTTACAGGAAATCAAATTTGCGACCCAATTTAGGAAGAGAACAACTAACTTTGAAACCTCTGATAAGCGGCCCTGGAAAGGAAGCGGTGTTCGCTGTACCACCAGCTAAAACAGTCCTAGAGATCGCTATGAAATTACTCTACAACAGCGATTCAGGCCGACGACGCACGGGCGATTGAAACCATCAGGCTGAATGTTCTTATTGACGATATGGACGGCGGCAAAGGGCCCAATCGCAGCATATGCACCCGACAGGAGAGCGAGAGCTGAACCGGCTAGCAGGAACATGGATCCAGAGCTACCACGGAAAGAAAGGCTTTGGCAACAGTGGTGCACATGCAGAGTGTCTGTGCGTGGCTTTTATACCACGAAGGATGGGACAAACCATGATATTGAAATGTCCTCCGCTACTACTCCCGGACGGCCAGCGCAGATAAGCGGGTTTGGTCAGCTGCTCGTTCGAAAACTGAACAAGAGTATAGTGGACAGGAAGAGTTCTCGTAGCTCCCATTGGGAAACCATTATGCCACGCCCGCAGTAGAGACTGAAGAGATTAGACATTTTGACAGATCGCAACGTGGAACATCCTCATGATGCGTATCCTCGGCGCTCGTATGAACGCAAGAACACTGAATCCTCCCAGGCAAGACAATTTCCGACATATGCTGGACTCGTTTAAATGCCCATTTGATGTAGTACAGATGACGAAAACGTACCGACTTCTTCAACATTCTGTTTCACACATCAATAAGTATTCTATTCCAAGCGGTAGCTGAGGGTTGGTGGATATGATTACGTCCAATCTAGGAATTTTAGCTTGGGGTCAAGAAAGCTGAAGTCGTCACAATGCAGGTGCATAGCACGATTACCCAGGAGTTCTCCATCACAGTAGACGGCGCCACTGCCTTGGGATGGCTTTTCCTGAACGGTCATTTTCCACCGAAGAGAAGACCGATGATACAGAGCCTCGGACCACTCGAAGCAGCCAGCGTGTGAAACGGAGCTCGCCTGTGAAGCATTCACTTCATCATGATCACAAAGACGCTCGGATCGACTTTCAGCATGCCGATTTGCAAGAACTCTCCTGATGTCGATGGCTTGAATTTTAATCCCCGTTTCTGATATCATGAGCACTACTTGGAATTGCCCCTGATCGGTGAGATGGCCGTACTAACCGCATCACTAGCCAAATGATGTTGAAGTGAGAAAGTTGTACTGCATGACTATGCATTATTCGTGCCAGATTTGGTCCGTGGATCGGACATGATTTAGAGAAGAACGAGCGTGTATCTTTTAGGATAAAATGACTGATAAAAGAAAGATGAAGCATGCACGTAAAGCCGCAGAAGAGACAGAGGTACAGCTAGGTACATGGGCAACACATGAAGATTTTTGATGCCGAATTCGGATGTTGATGATGATCGATGATTGATAATTGTTTGCCCGTGATATAGCCTTGCAAAGAAAACATCACCAATCACAGTAAAACGATGCGGCCCTCAGTCCTCAACTTTTCTACACCTTGGCCGCGGAATGTCACATGGATCCAGATGAAATGACTCCTTTCCAAAACACCCTATGCTGTACACCAGTTCTACCAACTTGCCCTTTCTTTGTACTAAGCCCACGCTCAACCACGGTCTACGCTCCCAGATGATCGATATCTTATCTTCGGGTGCCATCTTTAATTTTCGCCGACAGAGGTATGTGTCGCTCAGGATCCGTTAATTGGCGTCGAGCTATTAGTAGTTTCCTCCATCAGAAGTTTCAAGTTATCTGTGACTACCACTGCTACCGAGAACCCATCTTCGAGACCAGCAACATTTTCAAGTTTGCGATCAGCCACGACACCCGAAGGTCGCTCAGAGTGGCATCGAGGTCTATTTTTGCTAAACGGCCCGGGGATTCTTCGCCCTTGCTGCCAGTGAGGCATTTACAACAGTCCCCACCCTTTGGTAGCCAACTCATTTATATATTGTTTAGGCCAATCCACGATCAACAGTCACGGGTACAACGAAACGACCATACAAGTAGGCCTGCGCGTAGAACGGACGAGGTCACTCATTCCATATATACGGAGTTTGTTCTATAGATCAATCATCAAGTTCGGCTTCACGGAACTACATATATACGGAAGATCGAAGACAGGGCCCCTCTATCCGAATAAGGTCATTCCCCGGCTTTTTATTAATCAGGCAGTGGTAGCGGCTGGTATCGCGCTTTTGATTCCCACCTGGAGTGTTCTTCCCTGATCAAGTCGGTGGCAATTCACTCTCGGCGAATACGACGCCGCTTTTGATTCGGCATGTACGAGCATCCTGTGGCTTCCCCGATGACAATCACCCAACGATTCCCAGTAATGCTAGTAGAGCATTACCGCGCTCACGCGGTAGATCGGAACGGACATTCTGCATCACGTATCAAAGCGGCTTTCTTTGGCTGCCACCCCCCTGGTAACGAGCAGGAGAAGCATAATTGCACTTATTTCTTTGTAGACTCGGGGGTGTCGCCGTGGAAAGTCCGTACCTATCTATAGTTGAAGTTTTGATACAGCGGGCAAGTGTCTCACTTGGGGTTGTTACTTGTGCTATGATGATACTGCTTACTCACTTCACTCCCCCATTTCTTTACGTGCAATTATTCCGGACCTCCCCTACATCTTAGCAATGTGGAGCGGTTTCTGAGGTTAAGGTACTTCATCATGGGACGAATGAGGAATGGAGCCTTCTCCGAAAAGGCTCGGTGCAACTAGGGACGGGACTGATGGAGCAAAAAACGGCCGTAACTGTAAATTTCTCGTTATCAAACTTCAAGTTGTGAGTCTCTTTGCCTTGCTCACAGATGTTTCTTATGCCGAGCAACATATCATGCTTCACTATGCTGAAAGCCAACATTTCTCGCATGCAATACCTCACAATTCGGCTCAAGACACTTTGCTGGAAACTTTGTAGGTATAGTTCATTCTCTCGTAGCTCGAATTTCTACGACGTGTCAAGATGTCCTGTCAGGAAAGTGACGTTGCTCAGTTCGCTTCAGTCGATCAACGATGAGAAATAAGCATTCAAGTTGAATGATTGGCAGAAGCGCGGCGTACAGGACCGAACGTCAGAGTTTTGTGGGGTCGTTGCTCGTATTGACTAGTTTATGGAAGATCTTCGTTCTCTTCAAACGAGCGCCCAATATTCGCTCCAAAGGTCCGAATCCTTTCCTGTCTTCACGATCGTCTTCATTCATTCCGTTCAGTCCCGAAGTTTTGCCGATTGAAGGGATACTAACGAGTACACCACAGCGATACTTTTCCGGACTCCTCCCTGTCGAGCAACAACAAACCTCGCTTCAAGAATAGATGGTTGCCAGGTTTAGTCGTTGACCATTCTCCCTCCCCCTCCCTCACTCCTCATCGGCGGATTCAAATAATTGTATGCTCAGATGCAGATCTTGAAGCTCCTTTCTACCCAATACCGCAGTAACTCGCGGTTCAAGGACTCGGAGAGGATGCTCTGTATGAGGCTGTATGCATACGTGCCTCAGTCGATCGCTGTCGTTCTGGATCGTTTTTATCTGCAGAGCTGTCGACATTGGGACAGCAATCTGATGGTTTCTCGTTTAATTGGACGAGTACGCTCATCTGCAGCCGTGGTAATGTATTGTATATGTTACATCATACCCCGACGATCCACTCGCAACCTTCCTGCAAAGTGCTTTGGTCGATGCGGCGCGTGCGCATGGCTGCCGAGGTATTCGTTTATTGCTCTTGGATGAACCCGTTCGATCTGGGGTAGGGACTACAGTCCTTAAGATTTCTGGTGGGAATTAGACGCGGCATCAATTATTATTATCTAGTTGCGATTTTATCGTGAACGCTTTTTTGACGTGCTTTGACAGGCTTCTTGATCTGCCATAAGCATCAGCAATAACTGTCCAAAGAGTGGTTGACTCGCCTCTGAAATGGATCGACGATTGTCTGAGCACGGGCCTGTGTCAGCCTCCAACCAGAGCATGTCTAGTAATTTCTGTTGTGGAGATTTGGTGCGGGTGCCCGTAGATCTCCTACATGATATATAGAACCTCCTGGAAACCACAAGTCGATCCTGCCATGGTTCGACGACAAGTAAAAAATGACGATTGACTGACGGTGGCGTGCCCGACATGCCCGACATCTAGAGATGTTTAGACTCCGCGAATTGTCCAACATTTATGAGCCAATCAGAGGACATTGCAACTCTTTAAAGTTTCCTCGCGGCTGACAGTGGATTTGAGTATAAGTAGGGGTCATTGTTATGGTTTTATTTCCAGTCAAGCACCACCCCGCCTTCGACTATTACACTCCTTTTCGTAACAATGAAATATTCCGCCGTTGTCTCTGCGCTGTCTCTCACCTCTTTCGTTTACGCTCTCCCTGCTAAGCGCGACGGAGCTCTGAGTGAGTTTTACTTCTACCTCTATATCGCTTATCCTAATTTATTCAGCTGCCGATGTCCTCAACTTCGCCCTCAACCTCGAACATCTCGAGAACGCGTTTTACGAACACGTAGTATCCACGTACCAGCCACACGACTTTGAGACAGCTGGTCATCCCCAATGGGTCCGCGGTCGCCTTGAGCAAGTCGCACAGCACGAGAAGACCCACGTCGAGTTTTTGACGAGTGCGCTCACTGCAGCTGGCGCAAAGCCCGCGCAAGCCTGCAAATACGAATTGTATGTAAGATCTTTTGCGCTGCGCTACTGTCGACCAACGATATAATTCAGCCCCTGTCATGATGTGAATTCGTGCCTCGCGCTCGCCAACATATTTGAAACACTAGGGACCTCGGCGTACACTGGGGCGATTGGCTCTGTTTCTGAGGTCCGTCCTTCACCATGTATTCAATTCATCGATGAGCTCATGATTCGTTAGGGCGATTATGCGATCGCCGCCGGTTCTATTCTCGCTATAGAGGCCCGGCACTCTGCCTGGATCGGTTCAGCCGTTCACAAGTCCTTTCCATGGAGCACTGCCTTTGAGGTAAATTCGAGATTTGGATATCTTACCGCATCCATCACTGAATTGCTTTGGTCTAGACGGCCCTCACCCCAAATCAGGTCATCACCATGGCATCGGCGGTCATCAAGGAATGTCCTGCTGATAACCCACGCCTCATTGCCACACCATTCCCCCAGCTCACCATATCGAACGCCGCCCCTGGTAAACCTGCCAAACTTTCCTTCCAGAGTGCCAAAGATAGCGGCAACGGAAAGCCTTTGTTTGTGGCATTCTTGACGGGCTCCAAGACTCTCTTCGTTCCCCTCAGCCAAAATCGAGAGGTCACAGTTCCAGAAGGCTTGTTTGGGACGGTCTTCGTCATTCTCACAAACGATGGGGGTAAAGTTACGGATGAGACGACGGTTGCGGGACCTACGATTGTGATGCTTCCCTATAGCTCCAGTGATTAGAAATTACATCCACTCGTTAATGATAATTGCCAAAGACGGACTCGGAATACAGTGGTATGTAGAGGATATCGATTGATTGACATCGTTAAAGTTGGGTTTCCTCCCATTGGGGACAAGTACACTTCTTCCAATGGACAGCACAAAGGTAACAGAACTGAGCACTACAGGTACAAGTCATATGAAAGCAACCGTGGTTCAGCTCTATGATGGCGCTACAATCCGGACAAGTCTGCCATCCTTGGGTACGTGCAAGCGCCCTGACCTCCTTTGTGACCGTATTCTCCGAACAAGTGTCTCCCGGATGTGCAGGTTGTTTGCACAGTACACAAACTCGAGAATTACACTTGTAGCAATGGATTTCACCCAAAATAAGCGACGCAGCGGATCCGGAAGAACCCAAAAAAGCAGAGCAATCAGGAGTGGGACAGTAGATCCGATCTGAAATGCGTATCGCAAATTCCCGACATTTAGAGTCGTAGAGACTTTGCATCTCGGAAGAAAGAAAGGGAATAAGTGAATTGGATGGGATTCGCTGGTCACAGCACTTGGGCGGGAACACAGATTCGTCACGAGTGCATGTAGTAACAAAATTGGCGATGCAATCCCCACAATAATGGTGGTCGCAAGGGGCACGGAGAGAAGAATCTTCGGTAAACTGATCTTCGCAAATTATACATTGGATTCTAAGAAGTACACAGGTAAGTTGCTTGCGACGGTCAGTGGGTGCGGGCTGGACATACTGATATTTCCGTGAAGGGACTTCGTAAGCAGCCTGAGGTGCATTGGACATAACCCTGCTGGGGAGCTAAACAAAAAGGGGATTACAGAAGACGAGAGGAACCTACGGCATGTATTCCTCCTCTTCTGCGCCCAGCGGGAAAGACATTTGTAATAGACGGTCGTCGTCGTCGTCATCGTCGTCATATATTACGGACAAGGCTGGCGAAGAAAGTCTGACAATATGACGTCAGCAAGTGCACTGGTGGACAGCGACGAAACATACGGCGAGGGTACCGTAGACTGGTCAATTAGATCGATGGAGGCCCGGAGGGCATACTCCAATCCATTGTCGTCGTCGTCGTCGTCATCATCATCCAGGAGATCTATAATGGGGTGAAGCAACGGCGGGTTTGTTCTAGGGGAAGGGGGAGCAGGGGAACCATTCCGAAACCCTGGATGGTTGGCCTCAAGACCTTGGTCAAAGGTCAAGGCAAACCTGCGATCCTCGATGACCTGCAACATGTTCTGGAGATACCGCGCCTGAATTCGCAACGCAAATTCTTCACTCGAGAGTCCCTCCTCCTCCAAAGTGGTTTCATCTGCTGTTAGTACATCTATATCGTCAAGATCAAGTTGTGCCATCAAGAGCGATGTCGTTAGATCGACGTCGAAGAGTGGTTCGGTAGGCATAGTTGCAGCCATTCAGGGGTGGATGACCCCTGTACTCGGTTCGGTAGTCGAAGAGAGGACTCGGAGAAGCGCCCTACCTGGACAGCAGCATTAACTGCGCATGCATGCGTCTAACGCATTTAGCTTGGTAAGGGAAAGCTGTCAAGAGCGTTTATCATGTGTCCGATAATCGATATGACGCTGTGTGAAAGTTTGGCAAATCCAAACTTGAACTGACTTTGAAATACATAGCCCAACTGATGGCGGAGGAGTGAAATCACTCAGCAGCAGCAGCAGCAGTTACATGGCCAGGTCCCATTCAGGAACACTGGGTCTTGAAGGTTCTCTAAGATAGACACAAGCAATCTACACTGTAAACCTGGCAGTGCCTGTTTTTCATTTGTTTATCTGGCCTGACATTGACATATTAGCATATGGCCCAAGAACTGTTAGCTTGCCCAATGTTGCCATCTGGCTCAAGCCAAATCTTCGAAGGCCAAGGTGACCCAAGACATCTCTTCTGAACCCAAACTCCATCAAAAGGCTAAGAAACAATCCAAGAAGGCACAACTAGACAATGAGGAAAGCAGTGAGAAAGAGAAAGACAGTGACTCTGAAGTGGGTGATGGTGGAGATGTGGTAGAGGAAGGCCCTAAGGTTGAGTGAGTTCTAGTGTTCTCCCACCAACAAGCTCACTGCAATTGGGCACATATTTCCTAGCTGGAAGGATCATAACTTGAACTGGAGTCTTATTGCTGCGATAGAGGATGACTCTGTCATCAAGCAAGGCCTCATTCCTCTACCCAGTGAAACTAAAAGTGTGAAAAAAGGAGGTAAGCCGAAGACTGAATATTGGTGGGCGCTTGTGATGGTGTTATTCAGGACCCACATCAAGTACAAGGAGGTCTTTGCACAAGCAAAAACAACCAAGGAGAAAAATGGCTGGACCCTTAGGATAAAAAACAAGTTCTGGGCAGTCTGACACAGGATCAACAACCCCCTCGGCATTCTTAGGTGAACTCGAGCCAGGACTTAACCCATATGAATATGATTTCTCTCACTATGATACTAACAATTGATTAGATAGCATGCCAATACATGCTGTCGAGTATACCATTCAATTATCAGAATCAGAAGAAATTCCAAACTGTGCTGCTCATAATTGTGCAATATGTTGTGCACGACATGCCTGCACTTGGAAGAGACAGTCCTTGAGTGCCTCACAATGAGCTTTTCCTGCTTGAAGACATGTTGTAGGGTTGTGGACTTGTGGAGGTAGGGCTGCAATAACACCTGAATTGGATGATGAAGACAAACCCTCTGCAATGAAGGGATCTTTGGGGGCAGAAACATCAGAGTCAACCTCTTGCTCTAGCTCTTTGCACTGCATTGCAAATGAATGAAGACCAATGCAAGCTGCAACCCAGTATGTGGCAAGTATATGACTTGCCTTGCCAGCAATGTTGACACAGAGATTCTTGAGTGAGTGAAAATGTCCCTTGAGAAACCTGATGGCATGTTCAGACCAAATACATAGTTTTGAGACCTGAGTATTGAAAGTGACATTTTCGGCAAGGTCTCTCTCAGGCTTCTTGTATGATGCAACAATCCATGCATCAATCTAAGTTTCAGAACAATTTTATGGAAAGTTTTGTGCAGGGTTAAAATACATGCTTACTGGATATGCTGAATCCACCCAAACCCATTCACCATCTTCCATAAGATCCTGACGCTCTTTCACCAAATGTGTTTGAGTCCAGGCTGTTGAATTGTGGGTGCTTCCAGTATGTCCATAAGTAAAATCAATGATTTGTAAGGTAGATCTTGTTCAGAATGAGTTTGATCACATGAAATGTGTGACATTCTACCAGACCATAATTGGATCCAGCTTCATTACATTTTTGAAAATTGTGGTCCCACAGAGTTGTTATAAAGTACCGTTACTAAAGATCTGTCACTTTAAAATTTCCAAAATATTGAGGTTGAGTAGCCATTAAGTTTGCGAGTGCTGAATGTGGATACTGTGACCATGTTGTCACCATGACCAGTTCTCACCTCAAGAAACTTAATGGAAGCTTCCACAGTCAAATTTTTCCTACTGTAAATACACCAGCAGCTAGACCTGTATGATCTAAATAACTCTGTGGGAGTGGATTTTTAAAAAATGTGTTGTGAAGAGCCTTCAGCAGAACTGTGTTCAATTGTCACACATTTCACATGATCAAACTCATTTTGAACAGGATCTACCTTAGATTAGGGAGCGAGACAATCTTCAAGTCAAGTCAGAATGATATAGTGTTGATATAGTAAGTAGAAAATGTGCTTGTATGTTCAAAGAGTACCGACTCTTTTAGTCAAAATAGCTCTCACCAAATCAATATGGTTGTTATGCAAGTGGAACAAGTGTTCCATCAACAAAGCACCAGCCATTATGACAAGCCCTGCACAAGCGCTTATGGACCCACTTTTTTGCTGCTTTCTTCTTCTCAGCAGTTGGAAAATGTATGGCCTTATCCATGAACTCTGCCCTCAGGATTGCCATTATCACCCATCAAGTAACAAGCACAACAGTACCCTTCCCAACTGTGGCCCAATTTGCAATACTCTGAAAGCTTGCAGTATTGCCATCATGGCCAAAACGATAGAGTGTGATTGCCAACTGCTCTTCTACTGCAGTTTGCGGATTGTTCGAGTTATTTTGGAACACAGGGTCAAGTTCAATCGTGGCAACAATGGCATCAAAGGTGGAAGGGTTGACATGAGGCTCCTTGCGAAATTTGTCAGGGTGGATATTCTTAAGCATTAGGAGGACATGGTGCATCTGAGATGGGCCCCAGGGGAGGTCATCACGGGGCATCTCATAGCGGTTTGAATACATCTCTTTGAGTTCCTGATGCATCCATCTTTGTAGATGAGCCCAACAATCCCCAACATTAAAATCCTCACTGCAGCCATCACCATATTTGTCAGATTCACCTAACAAAGATGTCACATCATCTTCATTGGAAAACTCCAACATATTACTGACAAAGTCTGAATTGGCATTGCCACTGTATCCTGATGAGCTTGAGGAATCTGATCCATGTCCAACTGAAACCAGCTCAGGGATTTCTATATCTGAGATATTGGTGGGCCACAGCTCAGATGCAATGGAGGTATCTGATCCAAGTGTTGTTCTTTCTCGCCAGTTTTAACCCAAAATATCTGCCCAGGAATCATCACTTGTAGATTCCTCAGTCTCTCCATCCGAGTCAGCCATGAGTAGATGATTGCAAGTTGGATAACAAGGAGGACATCTCAGGCAGTGAGCTCAATTGGCTAGAATTCTTTGACAGCAATGCAAAGAGCTGGAATTGCTTTCTGAGCCTTGAGATGTGACAACACATATGGTAAGGTAGAGCAGGTCCATAGCCATCCAATGTCACATGTTTGGTCAGATAACTAAAAATTACAATAAAATGTGAGCATTGAAAACCTTTGAGAACAGTAATAAAAATTCTGCTTCTCACAAAATTTTTATATGTTAGATTAGAAAATTTTGAATCAGATAGATTTATTTTAAAGTGCTGTGAGGAAGTGGAGATTTCGTAACAAGTTCCAATCTCAAGCATCACATGCACATTGACATTCAAGTAACCTCTCATGCAACTCTCACAGAATCTCCACTTCCTCACAGCACTTTAAAATAAATCTATCTGATTCAAAAGTTTCTAATCTAACATATAAAAATTTTGTGGGAAGCAGAATTTTTATTACTGTTCTCAAAGATTTTCTATGCTCACATTTCATCATAATTTTTAGTTATCTGACCAAACACATGACATTGGATGGCTATGGATTTGCTCTACCTTATTCATATTCCTGTCGCAGTTTGGTATAGTGCCAGGCAAGCTTTTTGGCACAAGCATTGCGCCACGGTCATACCATCATTGTTATGAGATTAGTTCGAAATCCATGTGTAATCAAAGTTTATTAACATATTGCTGTGTCCTATTCTTACAGCATACTGAATTGACATTTGAATTGCCCCTGAAAAGTTGATGGTCAGAGTAACATGGCAATTCTGGGCAATTCTGGGACGATTCACATGGTTTAATTGAATCTGAATCATGGCTGAATCCCTAAGTGAATCGCTCTTGAATCACCAACTCTGACTGTCACTATTAGCATATGGCCCGAAAACTGTTAGCTTACCCAACATTGCCATCTGGCCTGACACTTGCTATCTGGCCTAACATTGACATATTAGCATATGACCTGAGAATTGTTAGCTTGCCTGACATTGCCATCTGGCCTGACACTAGTGTTGCTAATGGCTTGGCTCGGAGCTGATGAGCCAGTGAGCTGAGCCAAATAATTAGCTATAATTAGCTGAGCTGCACAGAGCTGCTGGCTCACAGCTCTGAGCCGCTCAAGCTGCTACCTAAACCAAGATTTGTACAAAGGATAGGTATTAAAATATATGTCTATATATGTTCCTTATGTATAGATCTACCATTCTCATTATCTAGAAAGTACATAAGAGCTTGAACAAAGCTTGAATCTAGAGATCAAAATTGGTGTGGGTCCCACATTATTACATCAGCATTATCATTGATATTAGCAAATTCACAGGTCCTACAAAGAAGTTGCTCCTCATGTAGCTACACAGTTGTTTTAATGGTGGAAAATAACCCAGTATTAAGTTATGGATATAATCTTACAGTTGGCACTAGTTTTGCTCTTCCACATGGCACCTCCCCTTGTCTGGGGTGGCTTAGCTGCTCCGGAGCTGCTCTGGAGCCGAGCTGGGTTATTATTAGCAGCTCTAATCGGCTCCAGCTCATGGAGCTGAGCTAAGCCGAGCTTTAGCAATACTACCTGACACTGGCCATGTGGCCTGACAATGTTTAGCTTGCCCAAGGCCATGCTATATGGCCTGACATTGATGCATTGACATATGGCCCAACAATGTTTAGCTCACCTGATGCTGCCATGTTGCTCAACAATGTTTAGCTTGCCCAACATTGTCATCTGGCCCTACACTTGCCGTCTGGCCCAAGATTAATGCATAAACACATGGCCTGACAACTGTTATCTGGCCTGACAATTGTATGCAGCCTGACAATTGAGCATGACTGACACCAACTAGGGGGGTGGGCCCATTCTATTAAATAGTAGCAATTTTCTGAGCATTGGCCAACTCATTTACATTGTCTATATCTACTACTATGGGCCCACCTTGGCTGGCCCATCATACTGGTGCAAAATACATCATTGGCTGGGCCATGGCACATGGGCCAAATGTGCTATAGGCCCTGGGAATCACATCTCCAAACAAAATAGAATGCATTAAACATTTACTTTGAGTGCTGCAAGATGAACAGTGTGTGGCATGCAACAAAGATGAATCCATTCACCATTCATTGAAATATGTTGACGCCCAGCATGCACTATGATTCCATCAATCAGAGTATCATTATTAGATGCATTGTTTGTCATAAATGCCATAATCTCAAAGAAACACATGATCAGATTTGATCCAATGTCTAAATAAATCATGACATACCCAGTTTTTGATCCCATAATGTGTCGGCATCTCCCAGGTTGCCTCCACCATATTATCTCCAGAATGTTCACCTTCCAGTTCATGGAAATTGATAAGGAGTTCCTCTAAAGTATTTTTGTACTTAGTCAACCACACTCCAAGTTATTGAATAATGCACCAAGTTGTTCTGCTTTCATAACACAGTATGTGACAATGGCCACAAAAGCATAGTTGTTACTTGAAGTCCAAGCATTGAGAAAAATGCTGATTTTTCCCTCAATGTTTGTCTGGGGAGGGACATTAATTACAAATTCTGAGATGGGGGCGGAACTTTCAAACCTCAAATACCTGCTTGGTAGCCTCTACCATATCCATCCCTATTTTCATGACCCTCCATTTGACTGCATCATGGTAAGGAATCTTGAGCATAGGTGACAGATGATGTGTGTACATTAACAATTCACAGAATTCAGGTTCATTAATAGTATAAAAATGCTGGTCAGTTGCAATCACCCACTGTGCCAAAGATCCTAAAATTTCTCCTGATCCCATAGTTCCTTTGGCACATCAGTTAACTGTCTTATGATAGGCATACAAAGTGGCAAATTATAGCAGTGGCCTCAACTTGCTTCTCAAATGCACCACAGATGCCTGCATTGGAAAATTCCAATTTATGAAGCCATTCTGATGCTGCTCCTGGATCAAGTATCTTTTTTCCTGATGCAGCCACAATCTCATCCGCAGTAATCTGGTCCGGCAACCACTCCTTTATTGCAAGGTAAAGACAATACATGGGGGCTGATGCTGATTTCAAATTACCAGTCAACCCTGTTGGCAATATTGAGTACATGCTAATTTGAGTCACAGCCAACCAACTCACTATTCAAGGAGTACTCCATCTTCTGCACAACAGCCAATACCTTCATGTTCCCATGTAAACACTTGCAGTGCTTGTCACCAGGATTGCCAATTTCCCCATTCAAGTTCTGCTCAACTTTCTTATAGAAGTGATAAATTGAATTACATGTAACCTACAAATAAGTATGTTATTATAGGGTCATGAGCATGCAATTGGAAACACACTGTTGATTTTTTCATTCCATTGTGTCCTGCCGCCATCAGCATGGCCAACATCTTCACTTTCATCAATGGAAACTACAGCCTTGACATGCATGCATTTTCTAGAAGCACCTTGGCCTACAGTGGGAACAGTCTTGGACAGCAGGATGTTAGCAACCTATGATAAGAGTTCCACAATTGTCATAATGGAAATGACAGCATGAACAAGATCATACCTCTGCATTAGATGGGAGCATACTGTTGAAATCGTTGTCAGAGCTTGACACAGTTCTGGGCTCCAATGGCACTGGGTCTTCATAGTCATGATCATCTTCATCCATGAAAACTGCAGCTGCAGGTAGGTTAGCAATTAAAACCTGTATGACACGGGTGCGCAGATGACAAAAGCCCCCATGCCACACAGGCCAGCGGACTCAGCCGAAGGGGAAAATGGACCTGTTGGACACGGGTCCACTGGATGCAAAACTTGCCCTGTACTATACGGGTGGGCTGAAGGGCAGGCATCCCAAGCCCGACTCCAAGTGATTCCAAGCCCAACTCTAGCTGATCCCGAGCCCAACTCCAGCTGATCCTGAGCCTGACTCCAGGTGATCCCGAGCCTGACTCCAGGTGATCCCGAGCCTGACTCCAGGTGATCCCGAGCCCAACTTCAGGTGGTTCCGAGCCTGAGCCCAACTTCCAGTGAGTCCGAGGCCGATTTTCATGGTCTGACTTGGAGATGGGCTTGGATTGAGTCTGAAACTGTGATGGTTAATAAAGCTAATATCAGTCCTTATGTGTTTGGATGAAAACACAAATTTGAATGGATTTTTCATGAAGTACATAAGGTACATTATGTATTGGAAATATATGTGAATAGCCGTTGGGATATGGGGTCCGAACTTGGTCTTTTAGCTAGCAAATTTATGAAGGGGCAGCCTAGAGTGTTCAATAGTAAATATAAAGGTGGGTCATAAACTGAACAACATCCATCTTATAAGTACATGGAAGTGTGCACGGACCATCAACAAATAAAAACATGACATGATCAGTGGACTTGATGGTTTTTGTAGGTTACCTGGGCTCAGTCTTGGAGAGTTTGGACTCCACACTGAGCCTGTGTTTGGAATCCAGACTCGGACTTGGAATCCATGATCAACTGGGACTGAGACCCAGAATCCCTGCTAGTCTTGGACTTAAAATTCGGACATAGCATCCCTGCTGATCTCGGACTCAGAATCCATGATGAACTTGGACTCAGGGAATCAATAAACCCAGACTTCAACTTGGCATTCCTGCAGGTCTTGGACTTGCAATCCATGATCAACTTGGACTCAGACATGGAATCCCTGCTAGTCTTGGACTCAAAACTTGGACTCAGCATCCCTGCTGATCTCTGACTCAGAATCCATGAACCCAGACTTGGATTTGGCATTCCTGCACTGGGTCTTGGACTTGGAATGGACTTGGAATCCATGAACCCAGATTTGAACTTGGCATTCCTGCAGATCCATGAACCGAGGTTCAGACTTGGAATCCATGATCAACTTGGACTCGGACCCAGAATCCCTGCTAGTCTTGGACTCAAAACTTGGACTCAGCATGCCTGCTGATCTCGGACTCGGAACACATGAACCCAGACTTGGACTTGGCATTCCTGCAGGTCTTGGACTCACAATCCATGAACACAGACTCAGATTAGGAATCCATGATCAACCTAGACTCAGACCTGGAATCCCAGCTAGTCTCCGGCTCAAAACTCGGACTTGGCATCCCTGCTGATCTCGGACTCAAAATCCATGATGAACATGGACTCGGGGAATCTATAAACCCAGACTTCAACTTGGCATTCCTGCAGGTCTTGGACTCACAATCCATGATCAACTTGGACTCAGACATGGAATCCCTGCTAGTCTCGGACTCCAAACTTGGACTCAGCATCCTGGCTGATCTTGGACTCAGAATCCATGAACCCAGACTTGGACTTGGCATTTCTGCAAATCTCGGACCTGGAACAGACTCGGAATCCATGAACCCAGACTTG
>QFEU01011590.1:0-20219 GCA_003316345.1 Tricholoma terreum
CTTATCCAAACTCCACATCTCCCATGGCCAAATCCAAATCCTCTAGGTCCAGTAGATCTTCTAAACTCAAAACTCCCAAGACCAAGACTAAGAACGTACCCTGCACGCCCACTGGCGGCGTCCGCCGCTTCTTCTTCAAGCTCGAACTACTGGGCCAGCGGCGTGTCGATCAGTTTAGGGAGTTCAGCCATCGGCACTACGCTCGCAATACCGACAAGACACCGAAGCAACTTCCACACTCCATAGCCGATATCACCACTGCACAATCAGCCACCACAGCCATCGTAACCACAGACAATGAGGACCTTCCAAGTCTCACCAATGCCTCCGCCTCCGCGCCTACCCATATCCATATCCACAATCCCCGATACTCCACTTCCGGCCCTGCCCACCCCCACAAATTCAAAATCGCGCTCCAGAACAACGACCCAGACCACCCCGATGCGATCATCATCACCACGCTAGATCTCGACGGGCCGCCATTCTGCTGCCACGAGGAACTCCTCTCTATGCCCCGTTCCAAACTCCTTGCGGTGGCTGACACACTGAATGCAAGACTTCCTTCCGCGCTCGCCATCACCACGGACGAAGCGAGGCCAGAGAGCTGGATACGGAGTGAGATTGAGTGGGTTGTTGGGTTACGAAATGAGAGAGAGAGGGAGTGGGAGGTGGAGGTGGAGGTCCCTGGTGCCCCGAGGGCTGTGAGGACGTGGAGCGTTAGCGGGAGAGAAGGCTTTGATATCCTCAAGGAGATGGAAAGGACTCCGCCCACGAGCCCTAGTCCGAGTCCGCTGACTAGGAAGAGCTTGCAGATGTCGCCCAAGAGTCCGAGATTGGAGAGACTTGCAGAGGAGGACGAGGAGGGATCAGAGTCGCTCGTCCTTGTCTCGAAAGTCGGCAGGGCTGCGAAGACCAGGAGGGCAGGTGGTAGAGCGGTGAAGCGGCGGAAAGTGGAGGGTTTGAAGGAGGCTGATGCCGATGCTGCCATGGACGTGGATGATTTGACGCCAGTGGGTGTTATGCGTATGAAACGCACGCAATCCTGTTCAACTGCTGCGTCCAATGTCTCTCCGACTCCATGCCGTGTCCTGCGCTCTCATAGCCATAATCCCGGGAAGAAGCCGAACGTCGAAACGGTCTTCAGTGGAGCTCAGGGCACGAGGCTGGTGCCTGCTGGCGACGCCTCTGATGATCTGGGAGTCACAAAATCTTATAAGACAGCCACACCGAGGAAGACGAGAAGCCTAAAGCCACTGAGCGGTTATCGCCCGTTCATAGCACCGGAAGATGGAACACCGAAAGTTGCTAGCACCAGCACCAGCGCCGATTCGAGTTTGGGTATGAAGGGGTCGCCGACGTCAAGCATGGATGTCGGGAGAAAGAGAAAGAGAAGTATTAGGGATGGAGAGGATGTGGACGATTGCGGGATGGCATCGGAGATGAGGAGCATGGATATGAATATGGATGTTGATGTACGATGCTTTTCCTAGAGGTTATCGTGTTATATTTTCTTCGGATGACTCGCGGGCTTGCGGATTTGTATGTAGCGGTTGGCCGATGCTGAAGGGGTCGGGTATCACAGTTGCCGGGTCGAAAGATAAAACCCCTGAAACTGTGTAGCAGCACCTTAGTAAGGTTGCTACGGACTGGAAGGCCGTCCGCTCGACTTCAGACGTTTGACCAACATGATAAACACCGGAATGTGAAACGGCGGCACGCCATTGAGAGCTACGATCGCGAATGTTTCGGTATCGTGCACGACCTAGCATCGATATCCTGGCTACTTTTGGGGCATGCGGCTTCCATCTCGCTGACCAGGGCCAATGGAAGCTTCACATACACAACTCCCACCTACCGAAGGTCGTAACTTCTAGAGCCAGAGGAAGAAGCAACCGATGAAACCATGATGCTCACAGGGACTTCAAGTCGCGGATTTAGTAGAGCCATGATCATTGTACACATTAGACTTGTTTGTCATCTGTTTTTGCATTGTTCCTGCCGATATGCCGCGGAGCTGTCACATTCGGAAGTGTAAGTAACCGGTAAACGCTACAGCACAGTACAGCACTCTTGACAAGGCGTTACAGCAGTGAGTCAGGAGCGTCCAGTTTAAATTTCGGGTTCACGGGACTAAAGAAAGTACTAGTAGACCTAACTTCAAACGGAGTGGAAGCCATCGATAAGCATTGCATCGATTACGTGCACAGTCTTGCTGGTGGGAATATACGTTCTCCAACTTCCAAGGCTCCAATTGCAATGGCAGGTCAATATGTGGTTTTCATCAATGACATGGCTCAAATTACGTGTGGAACTCGGATATCTACCGAAACTGCAAGTGACAATGACATTGGCATGAGCAGCTGATGCATATCTGATCATGGTAAATTGATGTAAAAACTTTCGCATGTACGTTGAGCGAAAGGATAATACAGTGTTCACGATGGCTGCATCGTCTGACTTGGAGTCTTGACGAGCATTTCCATTTTTGGTCAACGGAAAGATTACCGACGGCATAGCGTCACTTTACCACTGTGCCTGACTTCTATTTTTAGGCTACCCCTGATCTTAGTATGTTCTCAGCAAACGAATGTCATACTCGGATATGTTTCCGCTATACGATAAAAGGCCCTCGATTTCCATCGGTCCCATTCTTACTCCAGGGCTCCCATCATGTCCCATGAACAGAACGAGAAACAAAGCGAAGACAAACGTCCTTCCACGGCGAGGACACTCGTGCAAGATGGTTCACTGCCAGGTTCAGAGCCACAGCACTTTCTCAAGTCTGAGCCGGACGTGTTAATTGTCGACTGGGACGGTCCTGACGATCCAGCTAACCCAAAAAAGCGCGTACTGTATGAGTTTTCCAAGCTTCTACGATGCTGATCCCAGAACATCAGCTGGTCGTACAGGCGAAAATGGGCCGCGAGTCTGGTGGTGTCTCTGTTTACGTTCATCAGTCCTATCTCCTCTTCCATGGTCGCCCCTGCAACCAGACAACTAGCTGGGGACTTTGGGGTGACAAATACAGTAATTATAGCCATGATGACATCAATTTTTGTGCTGGGTTATGGTCAGTGCCTTCCGACTACTGATATCAAACAATGTGACTCAAAAGGTCTCCCAGCCGTCGGACCCCTTGTAAGGCCCAACACATGCCTTACTTCGCCTTTCGCCCGGTCCTGAGTAATCCATTTCAGCTTTTAGGTCCTATTAGCGAAATCTACGGCAGGTCGCGCGTCCTCCAGTTCGCGAATCTGTTTTACCTTGGTACCTATTATAAATTCCTCTACTTGAACTGGTCGTTTAACAATTTCGTGACAACTAGTCTGGACTCTCGCTTGCGGATTCGCACAAAATGAGGGACAATTCATTGCCTTTAGACTACTTTCAGGACTGGGCGGAAGTGCTCCGTTAGCCGTGCGTCGACACACCCTATTTTCATTACCTATCTAGTTTCAAGTTGACATACGGCATCAGATCGGTGGAGGCGTGCTTGGAGATGTTTGGCACCCCGAGCAAAGAGGAAAAGCTATTGCCGTCTACTCTCTTGCTCCCCTTCTTGGACCAGTTCTTGGACCAGTATGCGGTGCATGGTGTGCACCTTTTGCACCACTTCTGTCTACTTCCTTGTTTATGAATGTATCCCAGGATCGCAGAACGGTCCACATGGCGTTGGGTCGTAAGTCAACTCGTTTTCCATGCCTAGACAGTAACGAATGTTTCTTTTCAAGTTTTGGTCATCAAGCATTGTTGACGTAGCAATACAAATCTCTGGTTTATTTCTTTTGCAAGAAAGTAAGTAATTCTTTCCCCCGATTGTTGGCCTCCATCTAAATTTCGTTTGAAATACAGCGTACGCGCCCCTCCTGCTTGAACGAAAAGCTGCTGCCATTCGAAAGACGATGGAGGCTGACTCGGACTCGGAAAAAGGCCAGAAAAAATACACACAAGTGCGCACAGTGTTTGAGGGAAATGAGGATCGACGGTCCGTATCGTCCCGCTCTTCCCATCGCAATCGTGCATCGAATGCTAACATGGAGACTGTTTACAGCTGGAAGCACATCATCGCAAAAGCACTCATTCGGCCCTTTGCGCTCTTTATTCGCGAGCCAATTGTGCAACTGCTAGGCATCTATATGGCGTTCATATACGGGATCTTTTACCGTATGTCCTTCTTTTCCAATATTTCTCGAGCTAATCTAATGTATTTGCTTTTGTAGTCGCCCTAACCACTATTCCATCGATTTTCGAAGATACATACCACGAGAAGACGAGCATTGCAGGACTACATTATATCGCTCTCGGCATAGGGCTCGGAGTTTGTTCACAACTGAACGCTATATACATGGATCGTGTGTATAAATATTTGAAAGAGAAGAAAGGTGGTGGCGAGCCTGAGTTTCGGTTACGTGAGTTTCTGTGCCGGGTCGTTTCTGTATGTGGCACGATTCTGATATCCCTTTTCCTTCTTTGGATAGCTTCCATGGTACCTGGTACCATTTTGTTACCCGTTGGCTTGCTTCTATTTGGATGGGCGGCTCAACGTCATCTCTCATGGATTGCTACAGATGTCGTGAGTACTACACCATTCCCGCGTTATCCTTTCCACTGAGCTGACTCTTATAATGTGGTATTCAGGGCATAGCCTTCGTGGGCGGGGGTATGATCCTCGTCTTCCAGAGCATACAAACGTATGTGGTAGACGCATTCACCTTACACGCTGCCTCTGGTGTGTCTTCCCTAACACATCGGTCTCTCCAATCCTCATAATCTACCCTACATTCTTCTTTACAGCGCTTGCAGCGGTATCTTTTCTACGTTCCCTCGCAGGTTTCGGTTTCCCGCTTTTCGCGCCAGCTATGTACAAGTCACTGGGATACGGTAAAGGAAACACTATACTAGCCGTGGTGGCGATTGTACTGGGATGCCCCGCGTACGTGATGTTTTTTCGCGATGAGCAACGTATCTCGGAGGAGCGCTGACTTGGGGTGCAGGCCATGGTTGTTCTGGCGATATGGTAAAAGCATTCGTATGGCGAGTCATTATGCGCGCAAGTCGACCTGAAGTTTGTGAACGTTTGGGATGAAATAAAAGATGAACTAGGTTTGTGTCATCTCCAACTACAGCGTCGGGGGGATGGAGGGCTCATTTTAAGGACAGATCACGAATCTTTCTTGTCAAGAAAATAAATGAATCATGTATAACCACGCAACGCGAAAGGAAGCACAATGTATGGACTCTTCTTGCAATGACACCGTTCAATGGACAATGACATTCCTAATCGCAATTCAACATCTGGAAGGGCAGGTCGCATTGATATTACTAGCATAAAAAATACCGATAGAGCATTGGTTCTGATTGAACTCATAATGTACATCATAATACCTGTAATAAACTATCACACGAAGATAAAGGCTTCACAAGTACACTCTGATGAAATGAACGATGACTCTAGCGCCATCGCCCCATTTGGTTCGGGTCTGCCAGGCTTGATAAGCTCGTCTTGCAGCTCTTATGCCGGCTTCATATCTATCTCATTGACTATTTCCGTAGATCTCGTTAAACCCATAACCACTGAGCATGGTCACGTAATCCACTTCTGGCCGCCGTGCGTTCTGGTTATGCGCCGGACCATCAGAGTAAGCATGAGGACGAGGGCCATCGGCATGCACTGTGGCAATTTCGACCTCATCGGTCAACAAATCCTGATCATCCGAGCTGAAATTTGGGACTTTAAACGGGCGAAGTACAACAAAATACTGATATTATTCAATTAGTACTACACTAAAAGACTATTGTAAACAAAGAATAGCTCACGGAAATGCTGAAATGACCCATAGCGGATGTCGGCTTCAATTTATTGGCAAGTTTGATTTCACCTTCGAGATAGCGAGATGAAGAATTCTGTTCGAGGTTGAGTGAAAGCCACCAAATTGCGGTGCACATCGTTTCCATGAATTCGTTCCAACCTATCTCTTCAGGCCTCATTAACTCCGATGGCCCGCAGAAATACCTAACGCGTCGACATAGTTGCAGAACTATGGCTGTGGGTTCTGCAAAGATATCGAGAATATTTTCGTCTGTCGATCCCAGCTTCAAGGCGCAAGGAATCAGAGTCCCTCGAGTGTAACATAGCTGTGTGGTCATGCTCAAATTCGTTCATGAGAGGAAAGTGGTGGAGCTAACGGGTGTGGCCAATGAAAGCTAACGTGCAGTTGTGTTCAGCTTAGCACGGCGGAAAGAAACCTTATACTCACAGTGCATTGAACGTTGACAGGGTGGTTGGGGAGCAGAAGTCCACGAGAATGTACACGCTTGAGAGTTGTCCAGCCTTCAGGATCAGATTCAGGTCCAGGAAGAGAGGAAGGTTCCTGGTATGCGAGCTGTCGAAGCACAGACGGTGGTTCAGGCTTGGTGTGCGGAATGTACGCAAACGCCGTCTTAATGCTAAATAAGATGAGAGTCCGTCGAACCCCTGACGTTGATTGCTCAAGCACTCACTGGCTATCAGATCGAAATCTCCCTCGCCCAATAACAATGATGAACTCATACTGCACGCTTGCGTTGATTTGGCGCTCGGAAAATGTTTCTGGGAGGCGATACTTCTGCGCGGATTCGCCTGGGAGGGAAGGAACGGAGACATCTGTAGGCAATGGTATGGACAAAGGCCATTCACAATGTCCCAGGAGTTTGCCACCAGACGTTCCTGGAGACGGCGAGGATACTATCCTCGGAAGGTCTGGAGACTTTGCCCATATACACAGCGACTGACTGAGGAAAGTAAGTGTGTCATCAGTGCGCGCGCCAGTCGTGATTCGCCCCACGACCTAGTAAACGTGATGTACATATTAAGTACTAAGATTAGTATGATAAGATTATGGTGAAAGGCGTACCTTGGCGGTAATAGAATGTATAGAGTCGCCCTTTTCAGCGTTAATTTCAAGTGATCCACAGATCTTTTCCCGCTCGAAATACAAGGGAAGCGATTTTGGGGATTTTGCACGGCTGTAAAGTTTGAGCCTGACCTTATTATTGTCTTTCAGAGAGTACACATGTTCAATGGGTTCGCGTGTAGTGATGGGCTGAGGAAGGGTATCTCGATCAACGTATGGTGGAGGCTCATCCGTCGTACTAGGTGATTGGGGCGCACCAGTAGTAGGGATTTCTTGAGGACCGACCATGGGAAAGTGCATGCCCCAATTGTTCCGGGATCAGTATATATCGTAACAATTCACGACCATAAAGGTAATATATGGTTGACTCCATATGGCCATGACCCACAGTGTGAGTTACCGGAAACGCCGCGGCAGCACTACTAGTACTACATAGTAGTAGCGAGATCTCCTGGTTCCTTGAAGCATCAAGGCTTTAGGGACAGCGAATCCCGACATTCGATCGTGAGTCAACTCATACAATTGGTAAGTTACCAGGTTGCGGTGGAGGCTGACTCCTGAGGCCGGCCTGAGGTATCAGAATGGTATCACGATGACACGGTCAACCAGGGCTGTGATCAAACTTGAATATACTTAGCAAGATAAGAGACTCGGACTCAGATAAGATGCCGGCTACGATGCCGGGCGACTATCACCCTTTGGCCGCAGGCTTTATCGGGATGGGCGGCACAACGTCATCGGACTCTCTCTCGTGCCAGGCCGCTACCGATGGAGTCGTGAGTACTACACTTGGCCGCACCCCAGCCCTGTTATCGTTTCCTCGAGCTTCAGAGTCCCTCGAGTGTAACATGACTGTGTGGTGATGTTCAAGTTCATTCACGAGAGAAAATGGTGCAGCTAACGGATATGGCCAATGAAAGTTGATGTGCAGTTGGGTTTAGCTTAGCATGCTGTCAAGAAGCCCTGTACTCACAGTGCATTGAACATTGACAGGATAGTTTGGGAGCAGAAGTCTACGAGGATGTACACGCGTGAGGATTGTCCAGCCTTCAGGATCAGATTCAGGTCCAGGGAGGGGAGAAGGTTCCCAGTATGCGAGCTGTCGAAGCACGGACGGTGGTTCAGGTTTGGTGTGCGGAATGTACGCAAACACCGTCTTAATCCTACATAAATCGGGGGTCGGTCGAACCCAACCACTGACGTTGATTGCTCAACTTGAAACACTCACTGACTATCAGATCGAAATCTCCCTCACCCAATGACAATGATGAAATCATACTGTGCGCTTGCGTTTGTTTGGCGCTCAGCGGCTCGAAAAACGTTTCTGGGAGACGCTACTTCTGCACGGATTCGTCTGAGAGGCAGGACTGGTGACGTCTGTAGGCAATGATATGGACAAAGGCCATTCACAATGTCCCAGGAGTTTACTACCAGACGTTCCTGGAGAAGAGGATACCATCCTCAGAAGGTCTGGAGACTTTGCCCACATACACAATGACTGAGTGAAAGTGTTCATCGATGCACGTGCCAGTGATGATTCGGCCCACGACCTGATCGCGAGTTAGGCTAAGTATAATAAAATTATGCTGAAAGACGTACCTTGGCGGTAATGGAATATATATATAAATCCCCCCTTTCGGCATTTATTTCCAGCGATCCACTGATCTTTTCCCGCTCGAAGTAAATAGGAAGTGACTTCGAAGAATTAGCATGACTGTGGAGTTTGAGCGTGACCTTGTTGCTGCCTTTCAGACTACACATGCTCAACGGGCTCGCTAGGCGCAATGGGTCGAGGAAGGTCATTCCGACGGATGTATGGTGGAGGCTCATCGTGTTAACATATCGAGGTATCCCCGCACCTGGTAATACTTATTCTTACACGTTACATATTATTTATAGCACTACGCACTGCGGTAACCATGTCTCGTCTTATTTCAAATCATATATTCGAGATATTATATACCTCGTAGTTTTATCTCGTCACCTCAGTGCTTATCCATTCACTGAGGTGTACGTCTCTTTCTTTATNNGACTTCGAAGAATTAGCATGACTGTGGAGTTTGAGCGTGACCTTGTTGCTGCCTTTCAGACTACACATGCTCAACGGGCTCGCTAGGCGCAATGGGTCGAGGAAGGTCATTCCGACGGATGTACGGTGGAGGCTCATCGATCATCAGTTGCGGGTGATTGGGGGGCACTAGGGATTTCCTGAGGAGCGTCCATGGGAAAATGCTCATCCCGATTGCCCCGAGACCACCACACATCGAACAATTCACGACACAGGGAAGGTGGCGCACCGTAAGTTCAATTGTTAAAGACAACCGCTCGACCCCTTGGAACATTGATTAAGTGAATAGACAGCTGGTCGTGTTTCGAGAAAGCCAAGACCTCTCAGGCTGGTAATACCATGTGATGACCTCTCCAGACAATAAGCCTGTAGTAAACGCGGTCCATGTAACGAGCGCTCTGTGGGCGTATCGCGGCACCGATTCGGAGAAGGCCACTATATCCGAGAGAAAATGCTTCAAAACCTCTCTTGATATCACGTCAGGCCCAAGTCAAGCCCTTTTCCCGCTCGAAATACATAGGAAGCGATTCTGGGGATTTTGCCCGGTTGTAGTAAAGTTTGAGCCACGTCCAAGTCTATGGCAAACTGCATATCCCAACTGTTATGGGATCGGGATCATATATCATAATGATTTATGACAAGAGGTCAGGGCAACATATGGTCGACTCCATTTGGCCAGCCATGTGAGTCCAAACGCCTCGGTAGCGACAGCTTGTTGTGGGGAGTTCCCTCAGTTCGCGCCGTTCCTTAGGGTCAGCAGATTCCGCTGTTTTGTTGTTGAGTATGTACTGATTACTGGTAGGTGGATATCATGATGGGATTGTCAGCCCAAGGCTGCGATCGAATCGGAACTGGAACAAGATGCATTTGCCCATCAACCATGATAAAGGGCGTCTATGATAAGATGCCGCCCTCGGTGGACAACTGTGTACGAGAGAAGGCGCATGGCAGGGTTCAACATGCGGAGGTGAATGCCTAGAGTGGATACGCACAAGCTACTCTGCCACTGGATGTGCACTCGGCACATTGCCTATCTCGTCATCAACCTCCAACTCATGCTCGTATTGAGGAAAAATCCGATGGAATACCCTCGCCCGCATTTATGGCACGATGAAGCATCCCCTCAACATAACCCCAATACTCACCAACCCAGATAAACGGCCATTCAGCGTCGAGGGACGGAGTTCGCCATGCGTAAAACAGATACGATGGGGTTTTCCAAAGGCCTTTTGAGAATTAACAATGTCCGCTTCTCTCTCATCGCACCAAACACGGCTGAAAAACCTGTGTAATCCGTCCTTGTCCGCTGGGGGCCCAATGGGTTCACATGCTATACGATGTTGCCAACTGGATCCACCTAGTAAATCCGACACTTTGGTATGTAGACGGAGGCACCAGTGGATCCAACCACGAAGGTCCACCGGCATAGATGGATCGGCTGCGATGTGGTGCGACACTTCAGACGCAGGGCGACCAGGAATACGTGTCATAATGACGAACAGTCTTCATGGGGTTCAATGGCGTCAATGATGGTAAGGACAGGTATTGGCTGCGACAAACATTGTCGTGAGCACCTCTGCTTTGTTGATGCGGTCTTCGTGTTCGCAATATGGACCAAATGGAAGGCGTTGCACCCGAGGAAATCGCCCAGGAGCGTAGATCTTTCTGGCGATGCATAGCAGGATACGATAGATTATCATTCAAATCGACGCTGGAACGGCCCTCCAACCAATGCCCAAGTACGACGTGCATGGAGGCGGAAAAGTAGGTACGATTAGGGCTCCGGAGGATGTTGAATGAAAACTCTTTTCAACTGTCCACGCTGGTTGTGATACGATGTGGCTGTTGGAGAGACAGACGTGGGATAGACTCAGATCTTTCCGACATCAGATGATCCACACCTCTCTGAGTTAATAGACTCTGTATCTATCAGAGGTAATCTCATATCGGGAGCGCTCAAAAATGATATTCAATATTCAATTTGTGACAAGTTCAAGGCTGGGATCTCACGTGAGTCTTGCATGTGCTGGTGGCATTGGTGCACTTGAAAGTTTGTCGTTTGCAATCCCACTTCTATCATTGGGTGTATGGTGAAGAAGAGTAACTGGACAACCTCACTTTTCCGAGAGCTGAATATCAAAATTCTCAGTAGTAAATCTCAATAATATCCGCAGGGCTTTTGACCACTGTCGAAGGTGACTATCAAGGGAAGCTCGATATATAATCAGCCTACACCGTGCTTCCAGTTATTCATTGCAAACGTAACATGCCAGGCCCGGCCGTCGAGCGCTCAAGCAAAGCCCATGAAACGTTCTCATCATGGCCGCGTGTGCTCAGTTTATGTGCCGGACCATCTGAGTAAGCATGAGGACGAGGGCCATCGGCGTGACTCGTCGCAATCTTGACTTCTTCGGACAACAGATCTTGATCATCCGAGCTGATATATGGGACTTTGAATGGGCGGAGTACGACTACATACTGATGTTACTCGATTAGTGCCCGAGGAGTCTGTTGTAGACGAAGAATAGCTCACCGAAATGCTGAAATGCCCCATGGCGGAGGTCGATTTCAGTTTTTCAGAAAGCTTGATTTCACCCTCGAGATAGCGGGACAAAGGATCTTGTTCGACGTTGGGTGCAGGCCACCAGATTGCAGTGCACATCTCTTCCACGAATTCGTTCCAACCTATCTCTTCCGGTCTCGTTAATTCCGATGGCTTGCAGAAATACCTGACGCGTCGGCGTAGACGCAGAACTATGGCTGTAGGTTCTGCAAGTATATCGAGAACATTTTTGTCATCGGATTTCAAGTTCAAGGCGCAAGGAATGAGAGTTCCCCGAGTGTAACACAGCTGTGTGGTCATGTAAATATCAGTTCGCAAGACAATAATGGTAGAGCTAACAGGTGTCGCCAACGAAAGCTAATATGTAGTTTCGATTAGCTTAGCGGGCGGGTGAGGTGCTTAATACTCACAGTGCATTGAATATTGACAGGGTGGTTGGGGAGTAGAAGTCCATGAGAATGTACAGGCGCGAGGGTTTTCCAGCCTTCGGGGTCAGATTCAGGTCCAGGAAGAGGGGAAGGAGCCTGGTATGCGAGCTGTCGAAGCACGGACGGTGGTTCAGGTTTAGTGTGTGGAACGTATGCAAATGCTGTCTTAATTCTGTAGAAAATGATGAATAAGGAGAACCAAACTAATGTCGTTACAGTGGCATAAACACTCACTGACTATCGGACCTGAATTTACCTCGCCCGATGACAATGGTGAACTCATACTGGACGCTTGCATTAACTTGGCGCTCCATGAATGTTTCTGGGAGACGATATGTCTGTGTCGGATTGCCTGGTAGGGAAGGAGTGGTGACCTCTGTAGGCAGTGGAATGGACAAGGGCCATTCACAATGTCCCAGGAGTTTACTGCCAGATACTCCTGGAGACGACGACGGCACTATCCTCGGAAGGTCTGCAGACTTTGCCCATATACACAGCGACTGACTGAGAAAAGTAAGTGTGTCATCGGTGCGCGCGCCAGTGGTGATTCGGCCCACAACCTGATTGTGATGTACATAATCAAGTAAGTTTAGTAAGATTATGCTGAAAGACGTACCTTGGCGGTAATGGAATGTATAGAGTCGCCCCTTGCGGCGTTAATTTCCAGAGATCCGCTGATCTTTTCCCGCTCGAAGTAGATAGGAAGTGATGTCGAAGAACTAGCACGACTGTAAAGTTTGAGCGTGACCTTGTTACTGTCTTTCAGAGTGTACACATGCTCAATGGGCTCGCGAGGAGCAATCGGTTGAGGAAGGGTTTTCCGACGGACGTATGGTGGAGGCTCATCAGTCTCGGGTGATTGGGGCACACCAGCCTGAGGGACTTCCTGAGGAGCATCCATGGGAAAATGCCCATCCTGATTGTTCTGAGACCACTATATATCGAACAATTTACGAGATAGGGAAGGCAGCGCACAATAAGTTCCATTGTTAAAAACGACCACTCGACCCCTTTGGAACATTGATTAGGTGAATAGACAGCTGGTCGTGTTTCGAGAAAGACAATACCTCTCAGGGCTAGTAATACCATGTGATGACCTCTCCAGACAATAAACCTAAGTAGTAACTTTGAAACGCGGTCCATGTGATGAGTGCTCTGTGGGCGTGTTAGAGACACCGAGGAGGCCACTATGGATTTTACGAGAAAAAATGCTCCAAAACCTCTCTTTCGACATCGCGCCGGGCCCAAGTCAGCGCAGTCTGTATCATGGTTGGAGGTTTGGTCTAGTCATTCACACGACATATCAACCTTGTCACTGCCACCGTCCACGCCCTTTGATGGTGGATTAAGTAAAATGCCCATCTCAATTCGAACCTACGCCATCGTCTGAAACATAGATGGCCCGCAAACAGTCCGTGAGGCCGTTGGATTGTGAGTTTAGAGTTTCTGGCTCAGAACCTCGAGGTTTGATTAATGATTCAGACACACTGCCTCAAACACTGAAAGTAGCGATGGATTCATGGATGCCGAGACTACAGGCAGTGGCTGTTGTGGTAAGTGCTCGCACATGAAGAGTAGGCTTACGTTCTTAATGGTGTATATCAGACTGCCCTTTTTGCTGGGGTACAGGCGCAATTACTTGGAAATCTTCCTGAGCCAGGAGATCATCCGACTGCATCCGACACAGTAGTTCGGTTCTTCGCATATACCGGCCTCGCCCTGAACCTCGGCGCGACCCTCTCATCTATCCTTCTACTTGTAGCAGTCGCAGCTCTGCCTACAACAGCCCGCTACATTTACATGAAGTGCGATCACGGTTATCCGCGCAAAGTTTTTGATAATGACAGTGCCCATGTTGTGGAATTGAATCACCATTTGCGGGAGCATGGAGAAACATACGCCCTTCGGGCTTTTGGGATTGCTAGAGGGTGGAACTTAATGCTTCGTCATTGCGTTTTTAGTTTCTTGGGCGGATGCATTTGCACGTTTTGCCATATTGGAATCAATGTGTGGTTAACAGAATCTACCGTGGTTGCTGCGATTGTTATGCCTGGCATCATAGTGGGGTTCGTCCCTCCTGTGGTGGTATTCCTATTTTATATGGACAGCCAGCGATGTGACGAATGTGTGGCGGAACAAAATGAACGGTATATCTACTTCATTTTTGCGAGCGCAGAGGCTGACATTTTCCTTTTGATATAAAGGTATCTTGACGCATGATTTACCTGTGAATGTCACTTGTCCAACAGTGTAATATTGCATATATGACAGTTGTATCAATGTTTTTGAAAGGGCTCATGTTCTTCTATTCTTCAGTGCACTTGTATCCACAGCCCTCGCAAATCTCGCTTCGCGTTCCCTCTCCTCTCTTTTGTAGCCTTCGATCTGATTCTCCCCATGACCCCGAAGTAACTGCGAGGCCCATTCTTCAAATTCAGAAGTCCATCGGACGTCAGACTCGAGGCAATTGTTCTGTAATTCGTCCTGTGTCCGTCGAAATTCTGCATCCCTTCTCGCCTGCGCGGCTATGTAGGCTTCGGCTCTCTGTCTTTGTGCCGTATGAAAGGTCGATTCCCTAGCAGTCTCCGCGTCCTGAAACGCTGTTTGTCGTTTATCTTGAGCATTTACAAACGCGATGTATCGCCTGTGTTCCTGCTGAACCGCTGTCTCTTTACGTGTCCTCTGCAGAGCTTCAAATGCTGCCTCTCGTTTTGCTTCGTTTATGTTGAATTTGCGCCGCCTGGTCTGAATACCCTGTTGAAAAACCATATCTCGGTGTGCTTGTGCTTTCTCAAATAGCTGCTTTCGGCTGCGATGGAAGTTCTGTCCAGAAAGCTGTTCACCAGTACCAGGTATAGGGAGTGGTCCGTGTAGACTCGACCTGTGACGCAATACGCCAACGTCCTAGGTAATACAATTCGATCAATCGCAATCATACATTCTTCAAGAGAAGGTACTGACAATTCCGGCCGCCGGCGGGAGCCTTCGCCCACTCGGTATCAAGGGGGGGACGTCAGCCTGTGCAGGTGGCACCGGCATCCCAAGCTGGGGCATGGACATCTTATCGTCAAGTCTCGACATCACCTCCGTCTTCGGTTTATGATCGACTTTCTCCTCGAACTCCTCAAACTCCAGTGCTGGCACCTGTAGCTCGAGCTCCCGACGTGCTTGCGACAAGGAAAAGGTAACATGTTGTTGTTGCCGTCCTTTCTCCGACAATATCTGGTGTAACGCGTCTACTTTGGCTATCCTCCTTTCCATTGACGCTAATGCGTCAACTTCCAAGGCTTCTAAAACTTGATATTGCTCCCGGATCGAAACCAGGGATTGGTCAAAGGACTGCGTTCGATTCTTTTCGGCAACTTGAGATTCCTGGGTACGCCATTCTTCTCTTCGATCCCGAAATGCTTCCCACCTTTGAAAACTTTTCCAGTGCATAGACGTCACTGCCTGGAACATCTGATCCCGATTAGCTGCCCGCTGCTCAAAAACCGTCGTCCGTGCGGTCTCTGCCTCGTTTCTTGCAATCTCTGCTTGTGTGAAAAGTTCATCCCTCTGTCCTTCCTCCTGCAAAAATTCCTGCTGTCGTTTCTCTTCATTCATCTTGAATCGTTCCTCAAAACCATCAGGCGACATAGAGGGCGTGTGCGACGGTTTGAATTGATCATCTTGGGGCATTGTCCGTGCTGCGTCATTTTCTTTCTTGATGGTCACTGGTGAAGTCATACGAGCTGGACTCGGCTGCGCACCAGGTGGGGGATGGAAAGGTGATGCTCTCGATGATCTCATTGGAAATGGAGAAGGTGCCGTATAGGCTGAATCGTCTCCTGTAATCTCCGCCCGTGAAAAACGTACACCTCTCTGCCCTTCCTCTTGCACATATTCTGACTGTCGTTTTTCTTCATTCCATTCAAACGGCTCCTCGAAGTAATCACGCGGCGCAGGGGTCACGCGTAATGGTCTAGCCCAGGATCGGTCGTCCTCAGGCAATGACTTTGCTACATCATTCTCCATTCCACCGGTCCTTGTTGAAGGCAAACGAGCTGGACTCCACTGGGGACTGGGTGGAAGGTGGGAAGGTGATGCGCTCGAGGATCCCACCAGAATCGTGGATGGTGCCATAGGACGGACTGAGATTGGGCTGTCCCACTCTACGAAGGTTTGGGAATCGTTCGATGACACTAGGTCTGTAGGTGGTTGGGGTGGCGAAACACTGGTTTCTGCGCGATCAAACACCGTTACAAAGATCTCGTCCGCATCCGATATATCACTGGTGGCGTGGATGACTCCCTGTGTTGAAACAGAATCCATAATTCGTCAGAAAAGCAATAAAGCCACCCCAACAATTACATACATTGCGCCGTGTCGATGTACGGGGAAAGTTCCCATTCGCGACCTTACGACAACAGAGACCCAACTACTAAGCAACGTAATTCCTTCAGTAAGATGTATGAGAGCACTCACAATCTCCCGAACAATGTCATCCCGTCGCTTTTCCGCGGATGCAAAACATTCCTGCTGCCAGCGTAAAAGCCTTTCCAATTGATCTTGCATATCCTTCTCCAATTGCTTGCAGGCTTCTTCTCTCTCCTGACGCCCTCGTTGCAAGAGTGATTCGCGGATTTTGGTATACCATTCGGCTCTTTGGTCGTTCGTATGTTGATATTTCAGAAAGTGCACTGCACGATCGCTTTCCACCTCGGAGAACCTCTTCGCTCGTACGCTCTCATGCTCCTGGAAGGTAGCCTCGTGCCTCACTTCATCATCTCGAAAGGCCTTGTCCCACTTTTCTAAGATGACTTCAATCTCAGCATCGAGAGATGCGGTCATCTGGTTGAATTCTTCGTTTCTCTGCTGTTCCCCCGCTCGTTGGGCTCTCTCTTCATCCCTGAAGCTCTGTCCATATAGGGACAGACTGTCGTTGAATTCTGTTTGCCGTCGGTTGTCTGCATCTGTAAACTGACTTTCCATCTCTGCGAGTGAAAGCCTGGATTTACGTTGTAGGAACATAGCGAAAATGATTTTCCAGGCTAGTCCAGTATTCGTGTAGGACGCGGACCACAAGACCACAAGACAAACGTCGAGTTTGTCATCCAGGAAATAGAAGTTCGTCTCGAGTTCGTCTATAATCTATACACTTCGCGCGCGCGATGGCTCCAGAATTAGGGACAAGTGTGGAAATCCAAAGGGAGGCCCTCACTGTGACTCCACGATCACCAAATAGGTGTATGTAAACCCGGAGCTATGTAAGTACGACAGTGGGTTTTGATGTGGGACTAGAGCACTTCGACAATCTAGTCGACCTACGGTGCCAGTTGGGAGCGGTGAGAGTGGCTCATGCCGCTTTACATCATGATCATGTAGGTCGTGTTCGTGGAGTTTTCCCAAAGTTTTCCAACCCAGACGATTACATCAGGTCATATGAGCAGTTCACTTGCTTAGACGAGCTTTTGGGCCACCCACCCACTCTGGTGCAAGATACATGAGTGACTCGAACTCACATCATGCTGTACTAATATAACGATCCACACATCCCACCAACTTACACTGGACCCTCGGGCCTCAATCCTCATTCTGGCAGAGTACTTTTGCCTCCTACCGCCCGGTGTTCAGCACACATTTTGATGACCCTTGCAAATCTCGCTTCGCGTTCTCTCTCCTCTACTTTGTAGGCACCGGTTTGCGATGCCTCTTCTGCCCGAAGTGAGTGTGCAGCCCGCTCATCAAAGTTAGACGTTCGTAAGTAATCGGACTTGAAACATCGGCGCTGTAGCATCTCCTGCGTCGAATAAAAGCTTGCGTCTCTGTCCACTTGTGCAGCCTTGTAACGCTCGGCTCGCCGTGTCTCTGCATCGCGAAAGGTGGATTCTCTCTGTCTCTCGGCATCCCGAAACGCCGTCTGTCGTGCATTTTGAGCATTTACAAACTTGATTGAACGTTTACCTTCGCGCTGAATGGATGCCTCTGTAGTTTTCGTTTGCAGTTGCTCGAAACGCAACTCTCGCTGCCTCTCATTTGCATTGAATATACGTCGCCTGTGCTGGATGCCCTTCTCGAACAGCTCGTCCCTTTCTGCTTGTGACTTGGTAAATGTAAGATACCTCTGAGGATGTTGGTCAGAACTATCTTTAGAAGCGTGATGCTTGTAAACGCCTGGCACGGGCAGCGGTTGTCGGACCTCCATCTCATGAAAAAGGGCTCGAGGGTGCTGACGAGAGTGTAGCATCATCCATCGGTGAGAACGGTATACTGCCATGAACAGAGAACTTACAAATCCAGTTGGCGGTTCTGGCACCCCTAAGCCAGATTCGAGCACCATAGAAGGCTGAGTGACGTCCGAACTGTGAACCCCACTCGAACTGCTCAACCTGTACGCCCTCGGGTGTCTGCTCCTACCCAAGATGCTGCTCCGCCGTGGGCGGTTCCACACCGGGCCCGTACTATCCGAGTCCTCAGTGATAAAGCCGTCATCATTCTCCAACTTCCACGAAGGCATCAGCAAATCGTGCTCCCGCCGTGCCTGTGACAGGGAAAAAGCGGCAGATCGTTGTTGTCTCGCCTTTCAAACAATGTTCTGTGCATCTGATTCAATCTCCCCGATTTGCTGTTCATACGTTCCACCACGTCAGCCTCCAAGTCATTCAAAGCATGAAACTGTTTTTCGATGAGCGCCAAGGCTTGTCGAAAAGACTCGGTACGATGTTCTTCAGCTGCGTCGGATTCCTGTGTACGCCATTCTTCCCTCCAACTCCGAGAAGCCTCCGCTCCTTCAAAGCTGTCCCCGTGCATTGACATCATAGCCTGAAACGCCTGATCCCGATTAGCTTCTCACCGCTCCAAAATTGTTGTCCTTGCCCTCTCTGCCTCTTCTCTCGCAAATTCTGCCTTCGAGAAACATAATTGTCTCTGCTCTTCTTCCTGCATAAATTCATTTTGACTTTGTCTTTCATTGAACCTGAATTGGCTCTCGGGAACATTAGCGGTGAGGTCCGCTATAGGCTCGGGTTGGACATCGTCCAGGGAGGCGTGTCGAAGGCTCGATATCAAGGGAGAACGTCTAGATGGTGATGCTGCGAACTGAACGTCCTCGGGCAGTAACAGTAGCATTGAACCGTCGGAACTTCTTGAGAACCTGGGAGCTGGTGCTACCAGCGGTCCGTCGTCTGCTCTGCCAGGAACATTGGGGAAGGATGGCAGAATATAAGGGGGTAGGGATAGAGTCAGAGGGTCAGGGTCAGGGATTGGGCCGTGCGGTTGAGATCGTGAAATTCGAGAGTCAGACACGATACGGTCCGGGGGGTCACGGTATGAAGCACCAGAATAGCACCAGGGAATGATGTTTAGGATCATTGGCAGAAACCTGGCTTCGACGTCGAACGTCCTGCATTAGGCATACACCAATACGCTCAGTAAAACGTCGAGTCGTAGGGACAAATCACATACGTCACCTTGGGATTTCTGGGGAAAGTTTCCAGTATTGACCTTATTTCGACCAAGTAAAAATCCTTATGAGGGGGGTTTGAGAGCACTCACAATCTCTCGAACGATCTTGTCCCGCTGCTGCTCTGCAGATGTAAAGCAATCCTCTTCCCAGCGGAGGAGACGTTCCAATTGTTCCTCCATATTCTTCTCCAATTTTTGGAATATCTCTTCCCTCTCTTGACGCCCACGTTGAAAGTACGTTTCGCGAATCTTCGTATACCACTCTGTTGACTCACTATGCATCTCTTGCAGTTTTATGAAGCCCACTGTGCGACTGGCTTCCGCCTGTGAAAACCTCTTCTCTCGTAGGTCCTCGGATCCATGAAAGGTATCTTGGCGCCTCGCTTCTTCTTCCTGAAAAGCTTTGTCTTGTTCTTTTGCAGCAGTTCCAAACGTCTCATCTAGCCCTGCAACCAGCCGATTGAAAGTAGCACTCCGGTGTTTCTCTCCTCCCCGCTGTGCTCTCTCCTCATCGCCGAACCGCCGCCCGTGTTCCAACATGCTCGCATTAAACTCCTGGTTCCGTCCTTTTTCTGCAACCGCAAGCCGCGTTTCCGTTTGTGCTTGTGAATTCGAAGCTTTGGGCTTTTGTTGCCGAAAAACACCACTGAGTAGGAAGAACTGCCTGTATCGCGCACATTTGAGAACCTCTATATGAGCGTAGACGATGACACAGTACCGACTTCGGCATCATGAAGTATGTCGACAGAAGGGACACTAGGAGTAAATTCGAAAGGCACTAAGCAGCGACAAGTGGCGACCTCCTGCTCATGAACTGGCTGCGA
>QFEU01011626.1:0-11837 GCA_003316345.1 Tricholoma terreum
AATCTCGTGATCATACTAATAGCACGTGACCTTGAAGTTGAGTATCAGTCGAATTTTTTTTTTGCCTGTTCGAGTCCACTCCGGATGCCTATGGCTACCTATAGAGCAGTGTAGATCCTTCAACTCATGCTTTTGCTTCACTGCTATTATCTCCAATAGCACCCCGATCGTGAGTGGTATCTCCTCGGTTCCAGTTACAATGATGTATATTTGCTATGGTCCGTGTTTCCAAGAAGCGACTAGACACCGCTGTCCAAATCTGCCGATACTCTAGTTTTTCCTTAGCTTTCTGATTCTACCATGTCTCCCACTTTCATCATCGAACTAACCGCCTTCCTTACCAGATCATGGGAAATCAGTTCAGCGAACCACAGCAAGTAAAGTTCTCATGATGAATCGACGATCTCACGGACCCAAGGTAAGCCTCCACTAGTCATGTAGTGCCGTCGATTCCTGTGGCGCTCTCGTGATGATCTTTGCTATGGTCCGTGTTTCCGAGAAGCGACTAGACACCGCTGTCCAAGTATGCAGATAACTTTTACCTAGCTTCTGATCCTTCTACCCATCTTTTTTCACATCAAACTTACTGACTGGTCCGATATTCTAGGTTTGTTCATCCTCCTTTGTGTAGTTCCGTTATATTATTGCGTTGCGCTTGGTCGAATTCAACGAGTGTTAGTTGCCATGTGTCACTCAGCTCTCATATCTATAGTATCACTCCAATTCAGTGTAACTTCCTCTGTTGATTGTTACATATTATTCTATTCGAAAGCACTGCAACAAATGAACACTATTCCAAGTGAAGCATATGAACTATTCTTGAAGGGCCTTAAGCTGTGCCTGCACCGGGACATTCGTCAACATACAGAAATCTGTATTTGAGAGTTGGACAACTCACCGAGAATGTCGTAGACACAGCCGGACAGCCTTTGCCTGGCCCATTGAGATTTTGCAGCGTAGCCAACGAAGCAATAAGTCGTGCAGCCTTTGACTGATTCGAATCGTCCGTCGGGAACGAAATTTTGACGCTGGGGTTGTTGACAACTTGACCGGCAGCGATGTTCGCACTCAGGCTCTGTGAAGGTTTATCAACTGTTTCTCAAAGAACAGGGACTAGGATATGTGCATACGTTGATGAATGAATTTCTGTCAGGTGGGCAGGCACAAGGAATCTTGACGACTTGGCCTGCATCGTTCTTGATTCCGTCGCAGTCCCCAGTGCCTGTTGGGTTTAGGCCAGCCTGAAATCCGAATTCGGGAACAAGAGCTGGATCTACACCCTCGCCAGCTGGGGTTTGAGAAGGGGGAGAAGGCGAAGAGGCAGGAGGCGAAGGGGCAGGAGGCGAAGGGGCGGCAGGAGGTAAAGCGGTAGAGGGAGGCAGAGGAGGTGCGGGGGAATCATTGTTAGAATCCTGAATGGCCTGTCGCTGGGCAACGAACGTTGTCGATGCGGCAGGGCAGCCTACACCAGGTCCCTTGAGGTTCTGCAGCGTTACAACAGCGGCCTCAATGCGCGCTAGCTTAGAAGTCTTTGAGTTATCCGTGGGGAACGAAAGCGCAACCGAAGGGTTGTTGACCGCTTTTCCAGCAGCGACATTGGCGTTCAGAGACTATATCAAGAGAAGTAAGTACCACCCAGTTGTGCCAGGATGGTTTTGCTTACTTGTAAGAAATCATTCCTAGCAGGAGGACACGAACACGGAATCTTCACAACCTGACCTGAGGCATTCGTGATCCCGTCACAATTGCCAGTACCAGAGGGATTTACTCCGGCCTGGACCCCAAACTCGGGTACAAGCGCAGGATCAACATCGCGTTTCAGTGGAGCAGCGGACGTGGTCACGATGAGGCCAGCCACGCAAAACAAGGTAGAAAACTTGAAAATCATTTGTGGAATGGACAAGATTTGGAAGATGTTGCTCAAAAGGAATGACGAATATAATGAACTGCAGCGTCAAGCTTGACAGAAAGAATGTGAAATACGGCTTGCGTGAACTGGTCACAGTGCGTATGCAGGCAGCGCTGGGGAATGTCGACGCAACGAAAGAAAAAAGAAGGAAGGTAGAAGAGAATGAAGATGAGAACAAGAACTTAAACAAAAAAAATCAAGTGGGCCTGTCCTTATCAGTATTTCGGACAACGACCGAATTCCAGTGCCAAGAAGGCGCCGAAGTTTATTTTGTGCCCGTAATCACATCGGATCGAAGCACGATTGATCCTTTCCTTGAGAATAGACCAGCTATTGTCAGTCTTTCGGTTCCATGTACGACCAATGTTGCTGAAGTATTGTCAATAATGAAGAGCCCGTCAGTTTGAAGATTCGATGCAAGTAGATGACCCCATAAAGCCCAGGGGGGGAAACTAGAGCGAAGCTGCCAGTTTGAATTGTCTAAGCCGTCGTGAGGGAGTTTGGCGCCGTAACGACACCCCTCCAGAATGCCATAAGATGTGCTGCAGATCTCAGAAACGTGTTTGCCTCGAGTCCAAGTCGGCTAGTCCCGTTTGACGTGACAAGTAATGCCCTTGTGACAACGATTTTGCAACTCCATCATCGACCTCCATTTACTCCAGTTTGAATTCGCAGTTTTACTTCGACTTGGGATCTCTCTGGTGGAGAAATGGGTTGGTTGGCTGCCGTGCGGCCCGGCCTGGCAAATATCAGAGCCGTAGTGATCTCGTTTTGTCGACTAAAAATAACTTGTTGAAAGTTATAATACAAGTGGCTCCCGCAGCACCCATCCTTGTCGAGCTTGCGTTTTCCCTGGACTGTTCATTTTTTTGGCTCTTGCCTGCATTATACCACTTGTGCCGATATGCATTCCAGAATGACCAAGGTCAGGCTTCTCGCTAGCCTTTTTTCAATCATACCATTGTTTGAGGGAGCAACTGCAACGAGCTATAATATGGTGAAAGAATTCGCTGGTTCAACCTTTTTCGACGATTGGACGTTTTATAATAACTGTTTGTTTTCTATTTCTCCTCATCCTTCATGCCCACATTGAAGCCATTTCTAGATGATAACTTGACGAACGGAGACGCTATGTGCGTCCCAGATCAACCGCAGTATCATTTTCAATGTTGACTCTTCATGTAGATTTGTTTCAGCGTCGGTCGCCGCCTCCGCCCAGCTCGCATATGTCGATTCATCGTCAAACCATGCCATCATCAAAGTAGACAATACTTCGACAGTTCCGTACAACGATAAACGCAATACCGTCCGGATTACCTCCAATGACAGCTATACCGTTGGGAGCGTTTGGATCGCGGATATCTACCACATACCATATGGAGTATGTATCTCGGTTTTGTGTTGCATCCACGAATGGCTGATAAAACCAATGACAGTGTTCAGTCTGGCCTGCGTGGTGTGCATATATGTTTATATGGACAAAATCACCCCCAGATAGCTAATTAGTCCTTTTTGTTCTCCGGTAGGTGGTCACAAGCCCCAGCGTGGCCGGAAGGAGGGTACGCGCACCCCATTTTAATTTTTTCTCTTCCACTCATTCCTTCATATAGAGAGATCGATGTCCTCGAAGGTGTCAACCTCGAAACGACCAACCAATTGAGCCTGCACACACTTCCCAACTGCACGACACCCGGTGGCACGCAGCTCAACACATCCCAGACCGTGTCCACCGACTGCTCGTACCTCGACAACTCGAACGAAGGATGCGAAGTTCTTGACACGAGCCCGAACTCGTTTGGTGCTGCGTTTGCGAGTGCGGGTGGAGGCGTGTTTATCACGGAGTTTGCGGAAACCGGGATCTCGTGGGTGACATATTTTGATGCTTGTATCGATATTGATGGATACTGCAGGGTATGGTTCGTTACTCGTCAGAGCGTCCCTTCAAGCATCTCGTCAAATTCCAGTACTATTGACACATCGACACTCGGGACGCCAACTGCCAACTGGCCGTCGACGTCGTGCTCTATCAGCCAGTTTTTCGAACCTCAGAATTTGATCTTTGATATTACCCTCTGTGGAGGTCTGTATTACGTCCTTTGTCTCTCTTTTTTAGCTTCTCTAACCGGTCCACTGCCTAATTGAATAGATTTCGCCGGAGATGCGACTATTTTCGCACAAACCTGCAGCGGAGTATGCTACAACGACTACGTCATGGGGAACGGCTCAAACTATGCGACGGCCTACTTCGAAATTGGCTCTGTGAGGGTGTTCGGGCTGCCCGGCACAAACACCGTCATCAGTGGGGGTTCGAATACTAGTAGCACTAGCACTACAGGTAGCAGCGGTTCTTCTGCTACCAGCAGTCAGAGCAACAGCAGTGGGGCATGGTCGGTCGGGATGGACGGACGCTGGACAATGACGCTGGCGGTGGTGTTGGCGCTTGGATTGGGCGTTGTTACGGTCTTGGTGTAATTTGATGACTTTGGGATTGAAGCGATGGACTTTTCATGCGTGGAACTCTGGACATGAAGTAATTTTCTATCACCTGTGGAAGTAATCAAGCACTATGCTGTAGTCATACGTAGGAAGAATCTTCATCTGCATAAATTGATGCATGTTAAAAATCAAAAAAATACTATCATGGACCACCCTCATTCATCCTTCAGTCATGTTAAAATTCGAACGTTATCAATACTCGTCGGCCGATACAAATCCGTTCGTGCAGGGATTTATTATCACAGTCCAAAAAACCTCCCACCCCCCGTGGTCAATTTTATAGATACATTCTGACAATATCGGACTGAATGAAAGGTTTTGCAGCGAGGAAGCAGATTGGCTCGCCAAACCACCTCATTGACATGTCTAACAGCATTGTGACGCACAGATTGCGGGAGAGTCGCCTCACACGACCAGAGTCCAGCTATCATCTCCGACTGCTAATCAGATGCTGGATGAGTGGCTCGTGTGGCCCGGTCAATGTCCTTTGACGATCCAGTTGATGGAAGGTAGTAGGGCAGGAACTCCCCAGCTGGGTCCGCATGCTACTGAAGCCCTGGAAATCATGGTGCGCCACTCTGAGAGATGGTACGATGGAGTCGGCCCCACTACGGTTATTCCACTCGAATGTATACGGGCACTAGCCGGGATAAAAAATCGGCTTCCCCTTTCTCGTGTTCGTGAAGATCACTAGCCCCGCCGGAGTATCAATTCATATGTTCGATTGTGCTCCTTGCAATTGGCTGCAGCAGGTCAAATCTTTTTGGACGACGTGAAACTTCTGTTCTAACAGTTGACAACGCTTGAAATATCAGTTCGTCAATTCATGGATTGCTTAGAGATTCATCGACACGCCCCACAACTCTGCAACCTCGCATTGGTTAATACTATTGAATTTGGAGCGAGAAGAGAACAACTCCTTTGATTGTCCCTGCGTTAGAGTCGTTGGCATTGCAATTGATATCCTTTTAAAACATTTTCACTACCCTTGCTCTACCATTCGCAGATCAATCGAATGCCTTCGCAACATGCCTTCTCTCAAAAAGCTGGCACTAGTATCATAATCCTAGATCCCAAATTTGCAGTATATTACCTCTATTGCTCCCCGATTTGCAAACCTTCGTCTGCAAAGATCATAGAATGGATGTTCAAGTCCATTCAGATTCATGAGCCCGAGGTGCTTTCGCAAGTCATCATAACCACTCCATAATTGGCCTGCCATAGCGTCGACTACTAAAAAAACTATCTCAGCGGTGTCGCCGTGTCGGTGGTCCATATCGAAATTAGGTTGTGAATTGTATGTGTGACGAGGCCTCCAACTGGGATGATAGGTGGGCGGGTGGTCTATGGTAAAGAGAATGGATACATCAAAGGACAGTCTGGTACTTACAATCATGTCGATGATTACTTAAGAGGTGCCTATGTGTGCCCGTACAGGCAAGCCATCCGCTAAATATGATCGGAAGGAAAATGTTTCTTAATCTTCCCATCTACGACCGCCTACGTGCAGTGCACTGTTGGATGGTAAGAAAGATTTACATAATGGAATGAAGAGCTCACGAAAAGAAAACAGCATCAAAAGTCGTTGTGGGAGGGGAATCTTCGTGTTCTTCGGCCGGCCGAACTCCAACTCGAGCCGCTCTTGTATATCTTCGTACTGGACTGTCAGTTCCTTCGCAATGTATACGTTCTGCTCCTCCCCGACTTCATTACGGAGCTTGTCAATCATTTCCATCTGTTCTACGAGCGATTGTTGCAATTGGGTGTATAGTGTCTTCCCAGCTTCCGTCCTGCTGAGCCGATGGTGAAAGTCGACTAATTCCTCCTGAAGAAGAAGCGCACGGCGTTCATGTCCCGGTGAGTTGACAATTTGATCGATAATCTGCCAAGCAGCGTCAAATGAACCTTCGAAGCGCATCGCGCTGGCTCCCAGACTCAGTATCCCCCCCCAGTATTTACCATACAATTCTCTTTCCCTCCATCTGCCGATCTGCAAATTGACATCGGCCCACATTGTAGTCGCAAGTACGACATTCTTGGTCGCCTCAGATCCACATATATTTGCGAACATGTGCAAGTACTGTAGCGAGGATTCGAGGTTCTTGTCAGTGATACGATGCAAGTATATGATCCCGTCTAGTTGAATTTTTTTCTTGTACCTGCTCACCATTAAAATGGGACTTGGCAGGGTGAATGGTCATGCTCACGTCTTCTCCAACCAGGTCGCGATCACATTGAGGATTTCTGGGTCTGGTTTATTGGGATTGTTGAATCCCGGCGTATCGACCAAAACAAAGGGTCTGCGAGTCACAGGATGCGGGTATCTGACTGCTTTAATTTCCGGAGTGGACCTGATGGTCTTGCCTTTCTGACGAGTCGCAGTGTTGATAAACTAATTCAAAGGTGAGGAAGGCGATCGAGTCGTGGCGTCCCGTCTTACGGTGGTTTTCCCTGTGCCGGTAAAACCCATCAAGCTACCGTAGTCATTGAGCCTTGAGAGCACGTCAACATATGTTCCACTAGACGACGTACGCGATGACCGTGTCGTCCGGGCTGATCATGTTGAATTTCAGTGTTTTCGCCTTTGCAGCCATCGCAGGTCAGTTGTAATCCGGCGCAGCAGGGGTGTAGATAAGGGTGGGGAAACGTTTGTACAAAAATGGGAAGACATGAAAACACACGACCAACACATGGCTTCTTGCAGGCCGCAACGTGACCCGCTATCTCGCTGCAGGCGCGCGGACCGGAGAGCGCTGAGCTGCTGTACACATGGCATTTGCTTTGTTACGGGATTCTAATCCGAGCATCGAGAAAGTCACGGCGGGATCAGCGGTCCTGTAATCAGGAGGTCGATCCCGGGCCGGCCAGGAGTGAGTTATGTGTTGAGGAGTGCAGCTAGCGTCAGATCACAATTCGGTACCTCCCTCATCAACGATTGTTGAGCCTTGAGCCTTGAACACCGTCACCAGAGTTGTAGCCTCGACACCTTCAACTAGAACCTGACGATTATATAGTCGCGACTCACGATGCTGCAATGCATATGTCGCGCTGCCCTCCCGCAACTACATTTTTTTAGAATGAGATACGCTTCCTGGCTTTGAAGTGCTATGGGACTCGGAGGGTTTGGACTTGGTGGAGGTAACGATAAATAGCAAAGTCACACACTCATCTTTATGTAACAAATATACATAACTTGAGGATCGCTCGTTCGAGCGTTCTTGAAAAGCTTGAAGTTGAGCCTTCTTCCAGACGCGTTGTCTGCAGCCCGCCGGTCCAATCCCAGCATGAGAACCAGACCCAACCCCCAGGCTGCAAACCATTCGTGCCAATGGCAGTTGATCGTGTGAGACTCCCAAACTGTAGCGATCGTTCCGGGCGGCCCGCCCCCCGCCCAGAAATCTTGTTCCGAATCTGTTCTATACATAGTCCGAGTAATCGTGTTGTCTGTCGGCCTAGGCGTCTCCGTTGGTTTTATCCAGAGAACTCCAAAATTCAATCCCACCATGCCCTTGTCGCCCAATCAATGCCATTCGGATTGTAAGCGGCTCAATGTCTGCTAGACTCTGCCTTGGCTTTTGTCCTGATGACTCTTGGTTGTCCCAGCCTAATGAACTTACTACCTGTCAGATAAGGCAGCTTGCATAGTTCTGGCACTAGGCGGCGCGCATCGCTTTTGCTGTCCAATGTTCGATCAGCCTGAGAGCAGGAAAGGGAAATACGGCTCAAATTTCAATGTAGTTTGTCGGCTTTGGCCATTGCTTGTGCGGGGTATTGGGTTCTTGTGTTACCCTTCTCAGCGAGAATAACTTAATACACGAATAGAATTCAGTGCGACTTGTTGTACATCATGATGTCCAGACGACGTCCAGTCTACGAAGTTCATGGTTTCTGATAGATCCATCATGATTGGGATTGTGGTATTCTACAATTGATATGTACAAAACAGGGCAGTACGCGAGGTGACAGAATCATAATTGACAAAGCGACAAACATCAGAGCAATAGTACGGTCCAACCTCTTTCAAATACTAGGACGCTTCGTGTTCATCCTAGCCACGATGCTGTAAGGTGTCGTGATCACATTCGTCAACGAGCCAAACCTCTTCAGCTTCCTTTCTACAACTTCCTTCGATGGGCTTGCACATTCGCCTGTCAACGAATCATCGCTCGGTGGGTCAATCTCATAGATCTTCGCGCGTAGGCTGCGACGTGGAATAGGCGAAATCAAGCGATGGGGAGTGACTTGCCCGATGCGAGGATCATCATCTGAGGACGGGAGCTCTTCTTTTGGAGAGGGAGGGGGGTTGTCGAGGCTGAATGAGTCACTGAATGGGATTTCTGGTTCGGAGTCCAGGAGAACAGGGGAAGTCGCGGACACCGAGAAAACGTCCTTTGTGCTAGCTCTACTCCGTTTTCTGGATGATCCACCAGCGTATGTCTTTACGGCATGTGTCGCTGAATGGAGTTGTGGCGACGGCGAGGACAAATAAGGCGGTGTACACAACTCCCTCAACAAAACCGAGCTCGCTGAACTCTTCAGGTTTGGATACACATCCTTCAGCCTTGGAATTTCCACAGCATCCATGAAAACTCTCTTGTGCTTCTTTGCAAGAGTAGGAGCGGCAGCAGACAAGTCATCCGAGTCCGGAATAACAAGGCGTTCGACCATCTTCTCATCTTCACTATCCCCTGGCTCATGTCTCGTCACTCGACCCTTCTTCTGCGGGGTCATCCCCTCGCAATCTCCAATCTCACTCATCCTTGCCCGTTTTCCTAACGTGAATGGCTTGACTACCCAGTCCGTTTCTTCATCATCTGCCGCGACCATAGGAGAAGGCCTGGTAAGGAGCCTAGCGGAAGGTGGCTCGTTCTCTTTGTCTTCCACCCTGTCCCCGATCTTGCGCCGCTTAGCTGGCGGAGTATACACAACGCTACGTTTAGGAGTAGCAGGGGCAGCCACATGCATGCTCTTAAACACACTAGGTCTCATACTCACAGAACTCATACGAGCTTTTCTTGGTATGCTCGGACCAGGACTGGGCGTCTGAGCTCGCGCTACGGCACTCGGAGATGGGACCTCAAGAGATGGTGGGACATAAAATGCTGGTAAAGGAGTCGCACCAGGAAAAGAGGAAGCGACGGGAGAGAATGCAGCAGGAACCAGGGAGGGCACGGGCGACTCTGGTGAACGCTGCGGGAATTGGGTGTAAAAGTTGACCTTGTGTGGGCGTCGAGGTGTACACTTTTTACTGGTACTCATATAGGCTGCAGACGTGGACGTAGATGTGATTTTTGTGGGCGTGACCGGGGGAGTATCGGGTTCAGTGGTTGCCACATTATCCGCTGTCGCTGAAGAGGTAGACGCCAGAGTTGCCTTGAGTGGAAGTAATGCAGGGTCGATGACGGTCTCCTGATTTACTTCATCCTCCCCATACACGGCCCTCAGGCACACCTTCACCTCTTCGGGCCATCCCTTCCGTGGCTTCTTCATACCAGCATACGTTGCCTCCCAGAACTCCCTGAACGCGTCCTTCGCAGCAACGGACATATCTTCCCGTCCAACGAACGGAGAGGCAATAATTGAAGTATATGTACGAAGTGTTGACAGCGCAGGCGGGAGTTCTTGGATCCGAGTGAGGATGTGTTGATATAATGGAACGATCTATCGTGAAAAAAAGACCACCTCAGTACAAAGCTCAAGAAAGAATGAATGATAAAACTTACGTCATACCCAAGCTGGCCATCACTCCACGCCCTGCACTGGTCCGCAATCCACACACCTACGCCCTCTGCAATCCCGCCCTCATCTCCAAGCAAATATCTGATCAACTCCCTCGGACACGCCTCCACAGTTCCCGCCACCGCCCTTGCGGTCCACAGGAACACTGTTGTATCACGGGGACGCGGTGGGTACGACTCGCGCAAAGCATCATTCACGAAATCCAGCAAGGCATCGGGGAGCTGTGAGCATGAGCCCGAGGAAAGGGACGAAGTAAGAGTAGTGAGGAGGAGGTCGGCTAGGCGAGTAGATGGAGAGGATGGAGCTCTTGCCGTGTTTGTGTTATCGTTGGTGGGAATAATAATGGAGGTGCCAAACGAAAGGGAAGTGTTGTGCGATGCAATGGACGTAGCGAGCGCGGAGAGCACGGTGTGTGCATCTGCCTCGTCGTGACCTTCATCAAGTGCTTGGGCAGTCGCATACCCGAGAATTTCGTTCCATTTCTTGAGATCTGCCTCACCCATTTCCCAAGCGTTTTCATCCCTACATACGACAAACCATTGTTAGCACCCACCCATATGATATTCAAAGGGGGAAAAAAGGACCCACAAAAATGGTACACCGAGTAATACCACAGCGGCCTCCCACCCAACACCCCCTTCAATATTCTCACAAGCCCCCATCCACCGATCCACGAAACACCTCCACACCTCCGCCCTCTCTCTCGCGTCCCACCTCCAATCCCACTCGCGGTTCCCATCACCATTCACATACCCCCAAAATGCCTTCAGCGCCTCAGGATTGCATTTCACAAGGACTTCTACACATAGCGTCGTCCAGATTTCTCTCAACTCTGTAGTTTCCTGCTCTTCCTCTTCGATGGAACGGAGGGACAAGGGGGACGAAGATGTGAGATCCTCCTCGCGCTTCATCAGAGATGCGAGTAATCGCTCGGGGGCACCACTGGATGCAAGAAGCGGGTGGGGGATCAGGCTGCACGTGATGTACCAGAGACGTTGGATGAGGGCAAGTTTTGTTCTGTTGGTGAGGGTGGTATTGATTGAAGATACGGAAGAGTCATCGATGGTCAGCTTGGCGGCCGTTATGGAGACAGGGGAGGACGACTGTTTGGATTTAGATTCGGGGGTAGGTGGCAAAGATCTGGGTGGGAGTAAGTGGAGGGGTGCATCCTGCATGACAGTGGTGAGCACTTTGACGACGCGTACGGCGAAAGTGGCTGTTGCTTCGTCGTCGCCTGCATCTATCAAGTTGTTAAATGAGTGATTGTTTGTGGACAGACTTGGAGGAAATTTTGAGGAAATGAAACGAACCTTGTAAGAACCCCACTCCTGTCGCAACCAACGACTCCCACACGGCGACTAAATCTTTCCTTACCACCTCCTTCTCCTTCTCTATCCGGCTATCCGCTCCCCTTCCCACCGTAATACCCGCCCGATCACCCTCCCACAAACTCAGCACACACCCCCTCCACACATGTACCAAACCCTCCCACATCCACCAACCTCCTCTCTCATCTGTCTTGCCTTTTCCTTCATAATCACGATCCACACCAACATCCCCATCCAGATCCAAACAACTATCAGGCTCCGCACTGCCCCGTGCAACCTCTCCCCTTGTCAAAGGCCTAACGTCCTCCACACCCACGGTCTCAACAAACACCGACCGCACTGCAGTCGCCAGATCCTTAAACTCG
>QFEU01011628.1:0-12888 GCA_003316345.1 Tricholoma terreum
TCGCTTGTTAGGCTGATAATCAAAGATGAAAGTTGCTTTAGGTTTTACGGTGGTGGGCGTGGTGGTTGGTGGATTCGGAGTTGGTGTGATGCTCGGTGGAGTGGGTGGGGTACTCGGAGTGGGTGTGGTGCTCGGTGAAGTGGGCGTGGAGGACGGCGGAATGACGGTCGAGGTGGGATACGTAAACGTTGCCGTAACCTGTCTGAAGCATGACCCATCCCTACAGAACGATCCAGCGAGACAACAATATCTTCCACAGCATGTCTGTCCCCTTAAACAATATAGCCCAGATGGGCAACACAGTTGAGTGTCAGGGTCGTAGCAATTGTTAGATCCACAGCAGCTTCGACCATTAAGGCAATGGTATCCATTACAACATGTTGCTGATCTAGGAGCACAGCCCCTACTACAGCATTTCTGGGAGCTGCTGCAGCATCCTCCGATCGAACACTCAATATCGCTTTGTGGGCAGCAACCTGGTCGACCAGAGGTGGTCCGGACACATTTTTCCCCAGGATCACAGCAGCCAACACCGGCACACTAGAGGATAGGGTCAATGATAGAGAGACAACAATAAGATTGTATACATACGCATGGATGGCCAGGATTGCAACAGCGAGCGCCACATGCTAGATTGCATCGAGGTATTTTAGTGAGACGCCGCTAATGACATTGAGTTGAGCGTACGGCTTCCGGGACTACATGTGCCCTGTCGTTTTGAGAGCTCGTACCCTGCCTCACAGCTATTGTTTGTAATGGATCTTTCGAGCAGGAGCCAAGGGTTCGAAATATCCCGCCAGTGGCGTGACGACTCAGAAGAATTGACTTGAACTACGAATTCCTGGGCTTCCCTCCCATTTACCGCATCGATCTCATTGACTTTGAGTGGATGAACCAGAGTGAATTGCACTGACAAGAGAAGAAAGAGAAGAAGTTGCAATGGGTGGGGGTTGTTCGTACGAACCCAAGTCCTCTGCATGCTGTGGATCTGGGACAAGGGATGGTTTCGGTGCAGGAGGAATTTTTTTCACTGTTCGCTGGGTACGTATACCCTCTACTTAAATGATGAGTGTAGTGAGCGCCTTCACAATCTGCAAATTGATGCCTGAGAGATGGATGACCATAAGTACCTGAATTACAAAAGGCGCATCCTTATCAGTAGGACATGTGGTTCTGTTACGCGTGTTTGCCAAGCGCATTCGCTGCGATACATCTGGGGAAATCCACAGTAACCCGTGGCTATATATGTGCTCATTGAGGAGTACCGTTAGGGTAGGACTCGCCGGCAGTTGACGCCAACACCAACTGTACCCGTCACTCAACACAGGGACCTAAGTTGATGGAGAACACGAGTGATGATCATGAGTGCACGCAAAGCAGATGACCGACTCTGATGAGTAGCAGTATACCAACTATGCAAAGATATCAGCGGGTACGTAGAACATATCTCAGTCTCAGATATGCATACTTAGATCGTGCGCTGGATGGAGATGGCCGTAGCGTGCGTGTATGCACTAATCCACTATGGACCCCAGCTGTTCCTCATTGGGACCCTGCTCATAGCTCTTCCTTCTTCTTCAATCCAGAGATCTGATATCATCGAGTTTTGAACTCTTCAGCAGTTGATCGTCGTATGTTGTATCATACCTACTCGAGTTGCAAAGCTAAGCATTCTCAACAGCATGCTGAGCCTGAGGTACCTCGTACCTGGGTTCTGTTCCGACTTAGTAGGCTTGGCGTATATTGTCTTGTTTTCGAGGATACCAGGCGGCCGATGACTGGTGACAACCACTTCGAATCTCGATGATTGTTCAAGTTCGGGTTGTAATCGGCAATATCCACCCACAGGGACCTGATCAACTAGGTCACAGCCCTGTAGATAGTTTACTAGTAGTGGAAGGCCATAAAGAAAATGTGGGCTGGACCAACGTGGATGGACCGCCACCGGTTCATCGATGACGTCATCAAGTCGCTCGTTTCGAAAGATTTCCTTCGCCTTCGGTCTGCTCGGTCTGTGCCGAAGAAGGGCTCGGAAGGGAGGTGATATTCGCTGAAAGCTAAAGCTTCTTCTGAAACGAAAAACGAAAAAAGGACTCGCAGGTCTTCCCAACCGCAGGACATCGACAAGACGTCCAGTGAGGAGAGCGGGATGGAGGACCTGCCGACTCCAACTAAAGCCTGGAAAATGTTGGAACGCCGTCGCAGCCCATCTGGCCAGGGGATGCAGATTGGGAGACACAAAAGGCCGGTGGAAATGCATTGATGAGTGGCCATGGTACCCCATCTCTTTCTTTCCCTTTTGCGATCTATCAATATTATACCCGCCCAGACATTGACTATGATCCAGCCTTGTTCGAAGATCCATTCCCAATTGATGACGATGCGTGTTTTTCTGTGACTTTCATCGGGTGACTTACTATTGTAGCCACACCTGGACTCCGACAAGGCGATTGTAGTGACTAGAGTCATGGAAGCAGGGTGTTGCTTGCGAGGATTAGAGTTGAGCTACAGGCCTGGTATCAGATAATTGTCATGTTTTTATGTCAGACGTGAACATTCATGTTGCATTATATAGGTACTTACAGGAGAAACCCCATATATATGCGCTCATTGAGCAGTACTGTTGGGGCCAGACTCGCTAGAAGTTGACGCTAATACCAACTGTCACCCTACGAAGTGACGTTCGTGGAGAACACGGCCGATGATCAGGGGCGTACGCAAAGCAGATGATCGATGAGTATGAAACATGGCAAGACAACAGCAGGTACATAGAACATATCTGAGATTGTGGATGGAGATGGCCAGTGTGTGTGTATGCACTATGGGCCCTCATTAGGATCCCGTTCGTAGCTCCTTCAATCTGGATATCCAGATTTGAACTCTTCGGCAGTTGATGACATCGAGCGCGGCAGCCGTCACCCACTTACTGCGGATCTCACGAAAAGAATCGATATTTGTCGTAGATTCCACGTTCATCTGACGCCCTTCTTCTGCTTTATGTGCAGCAAACGAAGTTAATAAAGTAATTGCTTACATAAATCGCCGGTGTGTTTGTTTCCCTGTTTGTTGAGCAACGTACTACTTATTCCGCACTTGGAGGAAGAACGCACAGCACTGAAAGCGAACGCTCTCGCGATGGCTAGGGCTGATTGAAGAGGACAGTTTCATGCGAAGGTTCACCAGAGATCTGGTGAAGATGGAGCGGACACCGAGGATGTTGGTAAGAAGACATCGGGCAAAGCAAATGAGTAGGAAGTGGCGAAGGTAAAGGGGCAAAGGGCGAAAGGGAAGTTGGGACGGAGAAGAAGGCGGTGCAGCAATGTTCGGAGCTTACGAACTGTTCGTGCAGCGGGAGAGGCACCCTGAGTTGAGGGATACAGTCAGCAATGTGACAGAAGCAAAGGAGCGCGTCGGCAAGGCCAAAAAAGTGATAAACCTTTGCAAAAGTGGCCTAGGAGGAGTGAGAACGACCAAAATCATCTGATGTGCGATCATCTATCCCTTCAACGTCTACAAGTCGGGAACTGATGAGTTGATTTCCAAGAAACACAGAGGTTCACTTACTTTGGAGACGAATAGTAGTAGGCCTCCTGCAGAGTCCAGACCTCCTAACCCCGCCAAATAATTATTGACTTCAAGACCCTCTGGGTCCGTCTTGAGTACGCCTTGGCGACCATAGCTAGTGAAACCAATATACCGAAGCCATTTAAGTGATCGTAGAGTGTAGGCGCTGATCTCGTCGAACGGCATGGAGAGTGTTAGAAACCATATTCAGGGCTGGGTTTGAGCCATAGCTGTATCTGGGAAGTGTAGTTGTAAACGCGAAGTGGCGAGTCATCTCGAGGTTGACGGATGCCGCCAGTGGGATCCATCGGACCATGTTGTCATGTTGACCTCTACGGTTTGATTGCCGACCGCGATGGTCATCCGATAAGTGGAGAATAAGTACGACTCAAGTCAAATGTAAGGTAGCTTTAGACTGGCGTTGTGAGTCGATGCCACTGCCAATCTATTAATGTCATTAGACACGGAAGGCCGTGATCACGTTTGAATACATGTGTCGAAATGACGTGAGATAAAACGGAGATTAGCCAGCACTACAGTCGCGATACTTGGCACAAACCCCTCCCACGAGTTTTTTTTTTTTGCAAGATTCGCATTGGAAAAGGGATGGAATCAAGGAGGAAGAAGAGTGGGAATTCGAAGGTGAAGATGGCTTGACAGCGTTGAGCAGGAGACTGAGGCCTGAGGCCTGAGTACTGAGTGCTGAGCTTCGATTTCCACTGGGACGATGACCTGCCCGGTCGGGACCGTTCTCACGGACTCCACATGCAATTGTTGTGGTACACATGCTTCTTGAAGCCCATGGGGTGGCTTGTTTGATAGGCGCAAGTAGTGAAGATTCTACGAAAGAAAAAGTGTCCCTGACATCTGGAAGTAACCAGCGTGATAGTAGTATAGGGTTACACTTAAATCTCAAACTGAGGCCTGAGCTTCGATTTCCCCTGGCATGATGAACCTCAGCGTTCTGACTTCTCACGGACTCCACATGCGAAAGGTTCTTGGTACATATGCTTCTTGGAGCCCATGGGGTGGCACTGGGATTGCTGTTGATGGGTTGTAAGTAGTGAAGATTCTACGAAGAAAGAAAAAAAAGTGTCCCTGACATGTATCATTCGGCTGGAAGTAACCGGCGTGGTACTACTGGTAGTATACTGACCATTAACCACGGTTCACCTACACTTAAATCTCAACGTCGTGCTCAAATGTAATTGTTGACAAAGAGTCAGACTTATATGACGGTTCCCTGCCAGTGTTATAAGTTATAACCTTCGACGACATCCACCTCCAAATGGTGATGTGGTAGTAGATGCGGAAGATCCCAATATTAAAATATATATATCACACAATTGGCAGAGTAATAATATACGGTATACGCCCCCAAAGTTTCAACCCAAAAAATATTCCTCTACGAATTCATACACACTACACATGCAAAGTCCAAATCCAGATAAGAAAAACGAGCGAATGTACATGACCAAACAAAGTGGTTAACAGAAAACGAGCGTAAGCAGAAAACGAGTGTGGTAAGCAAAAGGTCCGTTGTACTGTTTAGGTGATACTAATATATCCAAGTAGATGGAACGTCCAGTAACGGAAACGACAGCTTGCTCTATAGTGATTGGGATCGCCTTGCCTGATTTGTGGGTTGTGCAGGTTGAAAGAATGAGTACGATCGTTTCAATACGAAAAGATCATGAGCCAGGGGTTCAACACAATCTACAGAAAAAGTAAGTTAGTAATCAATAACAAAAAAAACGTGCATATGCGACCGCGACATACAGGTAAAAGAATGTGACACCCCACGACGAGTGCAAGAGGAATGATCAGAGCCCATTGGTACCCAGGTATCTGCCACTCGGGTGGCACGATGTTGGTGGTGAACACGATCATCATGATGATACACAGGGAGCAAATGATGAAAGACAGCTTGAATCGTTGCCAGATGCGGGGCACTACGTGATTACGTTGGGGGTTAGAAACAGTTTGGTTACCGAGGTACGGATAAAAAAGCTTACCTTCAATCCAAAACGTAGACCGTTCGACTTCCTTGACGGTCGAGCCCCAAGTCCTATGGGGAACCATCAGTCATGGTCAGAACAAAGAATGCAAATAAAAGACAAACATATTGTAAGAGAACATATGCGCAAGCAATGCCGTCGACAAATGGATACTCAAACCACCAAAAAAGAACAAGCTACAAAGTAAATCAAAGATCAGCTTTTCCACTCCACAAGCAGAGAAAGAAGAAAAAACTCACAAGAACGGAACCCAACGCAAATTCTCAACGAGCGCCGAAAAGAAATTCTTTTGACCAAGTCGGTATTCGAGGAGTGTGAAACCAAGATTCCCAATACCGGGAAAGACGACTGTGCACGCGAGGAGGATCTCGAAAGAGTGCAAGTAGAACTTGTCGATTTGGGGGGCAAGTCCAAGGAGAAGGTAGTTGAGAATGGAACCGAAAGTGGCAGCGGCGATGCCGTCTGAAAAGCGTGTGTTAGTTTTGAGAATTTTTGACTGCGATGGAGAATAACGTACAATATGAGAACATGTCTGGGAGCACGGAGGGGCTTCATTAGCATACGATACGGAATGCCATCAGGAATGCGGCTTACAGGACATCATTCCAATCTTGTAGTGTACGGGAGCTATGGACCATACAAACCCTCGAAGCTGTGGGCTGATTGGACCGTGGCGCAACCACTTCACAACAGGGTTAAAGATAATCTCATTACATCCTATACACACCCCAGTCAGCAATCCAACTTCCAAAAAAAAAATCGAGAAAGATCAACCCACCATAAGCATACTTCTGCCACCTCGCAAGCTCATCAACCACAGTAAGCGACACACCCTCCTTGAACCCTCCATCACTATACGTCGCCCATCGCAGAGTATACCCATTCAACAGTAACCTCAGCGCCAGATCAAAGTCCTCCGACACGTTCGCCTCACTCCACTGTTTCCTCTTTTCGTCCGCGGGATCAATGAAAGAAGCATCTTGTACAGCCGACCAGCGTAGGAAAGCATTGTGCCCGACGAAAGGCGCAACTTCTCCGTTGGCGCATCCAAGGGAGATACATCTGTTGATACGGCGGGTGAAGTGGGTGATACCGTTCTCGAAGTAGTGGTTGGCGACCTGCATGACGTCTGTGTGGGATGGGAGGGGTCAGTACATCGAGAATGGGTGGGGGAGGGTTAATGGATCGAACCTGATTCGTGTTGGATGATGGCAACATCGGGGGACTCCCCCATCTCTCTCGCAGCATCCCTGAAGCAATCCTATAGCGTAAACGAAATCCAGTATCAGCGCTACAATCCCAAAACAAAACGAGGAAATTGACCTCTGGCACGATCGTATCCGAATCAATAATGAGAATGATCTCGCCAACACGTATACTCTTGCCATTCCGGCACCAAGGTCGGAACTGGCTTCCGCTCTCCTCGAATATCTCCTCTGCAGCCAAACGCATCGCCTTGTCTTCAAGACAATCCTCGCCAGCGCCATCTTCTTCCCCGGAAGCCTCTAGCTCAGCAAGGAACTTTTCGAGTTTCAAGGATAATGCTACACCACACAATATATACACATCAGCACACCAACATACAAAAAACAAATACCAACGCACCCAACCCGTAATTCATGTTACTCGCCTTCTTGAACTTGCCGGCACGTTTGAATCCATCGGGTGCACTCGAGTGTCCGGGCCTAGCAACCCAGCCAATATTGTGATTGGCATAGAAGGCGACACGCTCCTCGCGTTCCTCGGGGCTGAGAAGCTGCAACCCATCATCACAGATGAAGATGGCAGATGTGCCACCTTGCCGAGCATACGTCTGCATAGCCTTTTTGACAGAGAACACCGATGGTGCGCTGGAGGGTAATACATCAGATGAGGTAATACATATCGAGGGAAGTACGGACATGACGAGGTCAAGGGACTCTTTGTACACGGGGAGTTGGATGGTGATGTGTGGGAGGTTGTTGTCGATTTCTGGATTTGGTTCGGGTTTGATGGCAGAATAGTACATCGAGTTTTCGTGGTACTGGTTCACGGGACCAATACTGCAGTTGGGTTATTAGTGACCATATGTAGAAAAAGGGAGCGAGTACATACATCAAACACAGGTTACCAACGAGTTGAAGGCAAAAGAACTGGATTTCACGTGTCATGAGTTAACTGAAAACGTAACGAGACGCATATACATACTAGTGAAACGCAAAAAATGACAGGCATCGTGGCAAGGAGCGCAAACCGCATCATCTGTCCATCTAGCGCATACTCCTGGAGCAGGACCGACACACCAGCCGTCACGAAATCTAAATTGCAAAGGTTAATAAAGTTTAATAATTTAAATTAAGCCCGATTTGGGGTGGTAAATGACTTACACATGGCAAGCGCAGCCCCACACCCCGCATATATCGGGCCAAATAATACCAACTTCCGAGGCTTCTTCCGCGACTCACCCTTCTCCGGATCACCCGAAGACTGCGGTGCCCTCTTCTGCAAGCGCCAGCTCCACCAATTCCTCTTCTGGGGAGTAGCCGGGGTCTGTTCTTCGGCCTTCTCGTTCAGCTCGACTTGGTCATTAGTGGCGGTAGGATCAAACTCGAGTTGAGAACCAATGACGGAAGGAGTGGTAGATGTGTTGATGGTTGAACGACGGCCTGTTTTGCGGGTGCGCCAGATGTGTTTGATGAGTTTCTCTTCAAAGTCTTTGCACAGCGGCATGATGGACTCGAGGGCGTAGCTCCATAGGATCAAGGAGCTCTCGTCGCGCTATGGGAAAGTGAAAAAGGAGCGATTTGACCAAAGTGGGGATGGACGTACGATAAAAGCACCACATTGATCTTTCTCGGCATTGGGAAGCTGGTGGATGTTGTCAAGAATCTGGATACGTGTATTTTGGTCAATATAGATAGAATCCTCGTGTGGTTCTCTGTAATACTATATTCAATATTTTGTATGACGAGGGAATTTGAGCGTACACTTTGGCCATGGCGGCAAGAACTGAAGAGGTGCGCAGCTTTACGGCGACGACAGGGTTAAGGCCGCGAACGGCAGCCTCGAAAGGGATAAGCGTGGGGTTCTCGTAGGGGAAGATGCGGAAGAAGCCATCTTCGACACGAATTGCGACGCCGGTAGAAATGGTCTCTTCCGTCGGCATGAACCAGTTGTCCCTCTGAGTGGATTCATCTGTAACCGCCAAGTAAGCAGAACGAACGTCAACGACAGGCAAAGACCGACATATTTTGTGAAGCCAGGCATCCCAGAGGTCGTAGTCGCTGTTATGAAGGGTTACGGGGGTGGAGGACATGGGGTCTAAGTGATATTAGTAGCGGGGAGTACTTGTAAAGGAGACAGTCGGGCGTAGACGGGGCCAGAGCAGCCATGACTTTGTAGGGAAACAGTTCTTTATACGTGCCTTGTCGATAATACCAAGGAACGCGCTGTCACAAGTCACGCTGTGACACACCTTGTTCTCACCGATTAGACTATAGAAGCGCTTTACTGCAGGACACAATTGTGCGTGTTTTCGCCGAGTTCTTTCTACCGCCGAACCCGGAGCATCAAGCGACCTTCGCCGGGATCTCGCATTCCCATGCACAGGCAAAGCTTATCGATTATCTTTCGCTAGGCACCCCAAGTCATTTTGCACGTCGAGGATTTGACGCGATCATCATACATACCTCCTCCGTGTCCCCCTTTCGTCCACAACCGAGGCGTCTTTTGTAACGTACGTCTTTCATTGAAACCGCTGTAATGTCGTCAAACCTTTGTTATGCAGGGACGTTTGTCGTAATACATATGCGGTACATACGCCCTGGCTGTCCGTACCTTAAGGATAAGGACAGTGAACACGAATGTCGATCTTTTTTCCTAGTTACCACACTGACAGAGATTCGACGTGTCTGATGGACCTCGTCTGAGGTAACAGGTATCACCAATACTCACGTGCCAACCATCATCAGGTCGCTGGGAGCTTTGTCCTCGTCATCAGTGCAAAAGACACCAGCTCCACTTCATACCTTCCTTGACTCGGAACCTGAAGGGAACTCCAAATATATCCCAGTCGGAGTCCCGACTAGTCCCAATTGAAACCGCAAGCGCCCATCAAGGTTTCTGGCTCACTAATTCCGAGCCTTGCTATATCCGTGATCGAAGCAGGTACCGCACCTGAGCCATGCTTCCTTAACGGGTAGCCCTAGTCTCAACTCCGGGGGATAGAATCAATCATGGCTTAGAGGCCCTTACAGCCGCCAGGGCACACGCAGGCCGTACGCCGCGAATTCTCCATCTGCCATGTTCACTGTCAGTGCCAGATTGATTACGGAACAACGGCCCTACCCACGCGCCTTGCATGCTACATAAAAATGATTTTCGTACTTGCATCCATTCCCCTTGCAGTGACAGGTGTCCGAGAGATAACCCAAAGGACCGAGAACACGAACAAGGGAACGTACCTGTAATAGAATTCAATCGGCAACTTTGATTCGCACTTATAACTTGTACCCCATCTTCCTCACAACACCCCTGCAACGATGTCGGATCCTACAGCATCAAGCAAACCCACTCTCTCTGCCACCACCCAATCCACCACCCAATCCTTCTCACTGGCCCCCACACCAGCAACAACATTCCCTGACCCCTTCGCCACCCCCGACTCCAGCCGCCCTCCCTCCCTCAAACGCCCCAGCCCCTCTTCTTCCTCCCTCGCCTCCGCCGCACGCCCTACCACGGATGCTCCCCCACGCTCCATCCTCCAACCAGGCCAATCCCAATCCCAAACCTTCTCCCACTATCCCTCCGCCTTCCGCCCAGGTTCCTCATCCTCCTCAAACTTCCGCCCCATGTCCGCCTCTTCAGGCGTATTCCACCGCGCTTACAATGGTATCTCCAACAATGGACGCCCCGGAAGTGCCACGCCCACCACGGGTGCCGTCCAGAAAAAAATGCCCCGTATGCCTTCGCATATGATCACTGACCCTGGATCTCTACCTAAACCTTGGGCTGTGATCAATGCTCATTCCCCTCGTGCCAAGTTCTCTTACTACGTCGTTTACGTCGTTGTGTTCATTGGCGCTATCGTGGGCGCAGTGCAGTGCTATTTCCAGTATACAGGCGTCGCACTTGATAGGCAGCCGCTTTGTCTGGTCATGGAAGAAAACTTTAACGATCCCGCGCAGGTGTTCGGTGAACCCGGTGGGACGGGAGGTACTTTCATGAGAGAGGCCAACATGGACGGATTCGGGTTCGTACTTATTTTTTTCCTTTCCATTTCCCACGTTCTCATGAATTTTCGCTCAGAAACGGACAATTCGACATGACCACTACCTCCACCAACAACTCTTTCGTGAAAGACGGCTATCTCTACATCGTCCCGACACTCACCTCTGACCAACTCGGGTCCAATGCCATGGCCGACGGAACAGTATACAACATGACCGACTGCACCTTCAACCTCACCCGCCCTGACAACGGCTTTATCACCAAAAACGGTCAACGCGTGTTCGACGCGGACAATTATTACAAGAGCTGTAGCGGCGTGACGAACACTACCGCCGGCACGATTATTAACCCCGTACAGTCCGCAAGGCTGACAACGCGTAATAGTGCTAGTATCAGATATGGTAGAGTGGAAATAAGAGCAAAGATGCCGACCGGGTACGTCATAATTACTTCACCGCAGTAGATAAACCGTTTAGCTTTTGACTTTTTAATAATAGAGATTGGGTAAGTGGCGCTTAATTTATGTCTCGTGCTCGAACGTTTGTCTAAATATGGAACTTTCGTCTAAAAGTTATGGCCAGCGATGTGGATGCTCCCGCGCGATAACGCATACGGTCCCTGGCCTCTGAGCGGCGAAATCGACTTGGTCGAGTCCAGAGGGAACGGTCTGCGATACACAGCACGGTACGTTGGTTCTCGCCGTTGCTATCATTAATACTTGAAGTGAACAAACATCACCAGTGGCTCGAACTACGTTCAAGGCTCACTCAACTGGGGCCCTACACCCGAATTAAATGGTGTTTCGAAATCGTACAGTTGGTGGACGGACCGCCGTCGCGGGTTTAACCAAGATTTCCACACTTATGCTCTAGAGTGGACGGAGGAATTTTTGTACGTTCCCTCGCCTTATACTGTTACTAACTATAATAATGTTTGTTTCATCTAGACGAATCTACGTCGACACGCGGCTCCACACCCTCCTCGACATGCGGTTCAATAAACCCTTCTTTGATCGGGGGGAGTTCCCAGCTGTCGTATACAACGGGTCTAGTCTCTCGGCGCTCCAGAATCCTTGGATAAATGGCACCAACGCCACTCCGTTCGATCAAGGTATATTTTCTATTCCATCAACACAATCGCTCGAGATTTAATCATTGATCGTGATGTAGACTTCTACTTGATCTTTAATGTCGCGGTTGGCTCAACAAATGGATGGTTCCCTGAGGGACAGGGGGATAAACCATGGTTGGATCGAGCACAGAGTATGTTTGCTCGTCATATCTATTCTTGTCTTTTGCTGATGTGATATTACTGTATAGATCCCATGCGTGACTTTGCAAATGCCCAGCAGCTGTGGTACCCCACCTGGCCACCAAGTGTTGATGATCGTGCTTTGGTTGTGTATGTCCTCTTCCTGTCATTATTTTTTTCTCGTGTTTGGCTTATTGTGTTATTGGTAACAGGGATTATGTGAAAATGTGGAAACATTGTTAGGGTTATGGTGGGATTGGGACTCTTGTTGGTTTGACAATTGCTCTGCTATTGTCTAGCTGTTATTCTTTTGTTGCTGTTCCTTGCTTGACACAGGACTTTTGTAGTTTAAAATTTTGGGCTGTCATGGTTAAATAATGATAAATGGGACAAGGCTATTAGATGAGCAATACAGCACTTGATACTATCTACATAGTACAGCTACAGGTTTGTGGACCTTGTGGCACATGGGAAAAGAATTGCTCTGAGATTTCTGTCAAAGTGGAGGCCTCTCCTGATGGGCTGCAAGCAAGCTGGCCTGAACATGTTACTGGACACCCAAGGCCAACCCCATTCATGTCCCTGAATATGAATGATGCTGAAGTGTGACATAAAGTGACTTTTAAACACCAGCTGTAAAATAAGCCTTGTGAGAACAATCAACTTTGAAATTGAGACTTAATTAGGATTGGGACTTCTCACTTCATGGGTGCCATTGGATATGTCTTAATGCATCAATTCTCCTTTGTAAGGCCTTACATTGACTTGATCACATTCTTGTTTGTTGTTGTATAAAGACATGATTGTGTGCTGACACACACCCAACCTCAGCTTACTCTGCTCAACA
>QFEU01011689.1:0-12120 GCA_003316345.1 Tricholoma terreum
GCTCTAGGGTGTCCTGGGCCACCACAGGCCACCACAGGACACACAGGGCACCAGGGCACACAGGCACAAGTCAAGTGATTTTTCCCAAGAATAACTTTTACAGGTTACTACAGGGTGCCCTGGGGTGTCTCTTACAGCTGCCTGTAGATGTTCTAGAGTGCTCCAGAATGTACTAGGGAGAACTTATGAGCTCTGAGTTTGCTTCAGCAAAAAGAAAAACTGATAAAAAACAAATATATTCATGTATTTATTCAGCAAGTATAAATCTAGTTTAAAAAGTGGTGTTGTCCAAGTCTCCCCTCTTTGCCTGTTATATTGTCTCCCCCTCATTCTGTGGCATCACCATAACAAGTTTACAACCTGAAAAATATATATTGAAACTATTAGTTAGTTGATGAAAAAGGAAAACATAAAAACTGACATCCATAGGGCCCAAATGATGATAAACATTGTTTGGCCATTTTGCAGAAGTGCATTGGTGGGGTGCAATGGTTGGGGGCAGGGATGAATTAGTTACAAAAGAAATGAGAAGATAAAATAAAAGGAAACTCATGGCATTGGCATCACCCTCGTGCTGTCCTCATCTCTAGCCACTACTCCTGTTGTCCCCATGGATTTTGTTGTCCCTGGGACTCCCTGTAGTCATACCCCCTTAGTCGTTGTTCCCCTTGGTTGTCACTCCTGTGGTTTCATCGAAACCCTGTTTTTGCACCACAAGTAGTTGCTTGGTGGTGTTCATTAACAGCAGTTTAGATCCTGGAAATGCAATTAGTTGATAAAAACAAGAAACAAATTAAAAAGACTTGCCTGGGGCCTAAATGACAATGGCGTCATTTGGGCCTGAGTTGGAGGGGCATGTAGCATCACTACAACAAGTTAGAGCTGTCCACCATACCATATATGGCATACAGTCATGCAAAGACAGCAATCATACAGTGACGGCTTTACTGTAAACTGTAACTGTAAGCTTGTAGAATGTGTGGTAGGTGTTGCTTAGGATCTCACACGAAAGAATACAAATATCTGTATATTTCCGTGTGATCGAGGTATTGCTAGACTTGAGTTGCCCATATAGCCAAACTCGGCTATATGTCTCCAGAAACCCCTGTTACAAACAACTACACACTGCCTTATGGCAGTGTCCTCTTACAAAGCTCAACAAAAAAAAAACAATGGTATGGTGCAGCACTCATTACAGCTGTCAACAGCCATATTACAGTGTACATCTGGTACAAATCTCTGTAGGCATGGGCATGGGTGCTGGGCACTCATTGTCATCATGGAGGTGGTGATGGGCAGTTAGCACCTGATCCACCCTGTGAGCAAGGGCTCGCAGTGGTGGGGGGTAGGTGCTGGGGTGCTGTCTCATCTGCATTGTCTCCATGCATCTGGCATTGTAGCTGAACTGCACCCACAATCTACCACTACTGATCCTAGGCATGGGTGGACACATCGTCAATAGTTGATATCTAAAAACTTTGTTAGTAGCAAAAAAAATGAAATGAACAAGAAACAAACTTACCTACAGCCCAAGAGATGCCGACAACATCTCTTGGGCCATTTTTTGTGTTGGTTGTATGGTGCTGCCAGTGTATTTGTCACATGCACCTTTAGTTCTTGTTCCATCCTCATTGTCCCCCTTGTCATATGCCACTGCCACTGTTGTTTTGGTCATGTTGTGTGTCTCCGTCTTCATCCATGTTGTTGTCTTGTGGTGGTTGTCCTTGTCATTGGTCTTCATCCCCTGTCCTGTCATCATTGTTGCCATTGTCATCTGTCTCCTCATTATCAGTGTTGGTGTTGTCCTGTCCTGTTGATTTTGTCATTGTGGTTTCTCTTCTGTTTCATTGTTGTGCCCTCACTGTCTTCGCTGTGCCAGTTGCTCATTTTCACCCCGCAAGCAGGTGCTTGTAGCAGTGGCATGGGTATGGGTGTGCTGCCCTGGTGCCATCTTGTGGTAAATAACATGGATGAAACCTAGAAAAAGTAATTGAAAACATTAGTTAGTTGAAAAGAAAAGAAAAGAATTTGAAAAAAAAATTATCTAGGGCCCAACAACCTTTGTCAGTGTTTAGGCCCAATGTGGTTAGTTTGCCACAGTTGGTGATGTGCATCGATGTAGGAGTGGCCATTGGAGTAGTGATGGTGGTGACAGAGTTGTGGTGATGGTGGAGGTGTGAGGGAGGTATTGTCATTGATGGTGGTCACTGCAAAGGATTAGTAGGGGTTTGAAAGAATGACAAAAATGGAAATGACAGTAAAAAATTGATGCAAGAAATAGTATGGCTGTATACTTGACAGCATTGGATGGTGTAATCCCATACTGTATACCATACCATCAAGCATGCTTTCAGAGACCCGATGGTATAGTTACAGTGACCATAATATGAGTGCCATATAGCCATATAGTATAGTGATGGTGAACAACCCTACAATAAGTTTACAACCTACAACAAAGATATGGAAATAGGTAATTAGTTAATGAACAAGGAAAGAAAGATAAAAATGACGTACATGGGGCCCAAACAATGGTGAAGTCATTTGGGCCCATTTGTGTTTGCGGATCCCATTTACACTGGCAGTTGTGGATGTTGTTTGCAGTTGTGGATATCAGGAGCCTCAGGGCATGGTGTCAGTGCATGAGAGGCATGTTTCCATGTCTTGAAGAAGTGGTGGTGGTAATGGATGGAGGGGCAAGGGAGACGTCAAGGTGAGTGACAAGTCATATAAACTGTATGAACACATCTCAGCCACTAAGATACTGTCCCACACTTACTGAAGTACTGAAATTTGTTAAGGCCAAATCTGATGAACGTGACTCAACTGTTCTGATCTGTTCTGACACACTGATATGTGGTGTGGGCCATATGTAAGTCATTTTTAACTTTTCTATCAACTAATAGTTTCTGTACCCTTTTTTTAGGTCATAATCCAGCTTTGGAGGGGCTTTACCATAGCTATGGATCTCTGTGTGAATTCTCCATTGTATTCCATATTTTTTGGCTTGTTTCTACTACAATACCATTGCATTTGAAGGGTCTGAGGAGACAAGAGGATTGTGTCTGGTTATTCTTCTGCTATGGCAACATTTGCTTAGAGGGGGTATTGTACAACCATGAGATATTATGGTGAGTTCTTGCTTGTTAGTCATAATCTTATACTTGATTTTAATTTATAAGTTGTTTCATGGGTACAATAAGATGAGAGAATAACACCCTGTAGTTCTTCTGTTATGGCAAAATTTTACTTAGAGGGGATATTGTACAATCATGAGATATCACAGTGAGTTCTTGCTTATTAGGCATGATCTTATAGTTGATTTTGATCTATTTATAAGTTGTTTAAAGGTTAAAATAAGATGAAAGGATTGCACACTGTAGTTCTTCTGTTATGGCAAGATTTTGCTTGGAGGGGGTATTGTACAACTATGAGATATTGTAAGCCTGGCTTACTACGCTACTGTATTGATGTATTTGGATCCGCGCACGTACAAAGTCTGGTGGTTCGTTTGTCGAGATTCTTCTTCCTTTCTTCTTCGATATCTCCTATTTTACCCCACTACGTTGTCTACTCGCTTTTGGAATACTACGCTGTGTCTTATCACCTCGCGTGATTAAGAAGTGAGTCTTAGTATTCCATCATCCTCTCTCCCCTAGTGTTTCCTGTCTCCTTTTCAGAGCCAGGTTTCCACTTTTTTTTTGATATCGAACACAGCATATTCCAAAGGGGCTCGCTGATACTGTCTGCATAGACAAGATCAGCTCAACTCCTACAAGTTGTCTCAACATCCCTCTGTTCTGACCGCTCGTACTACTTGGAGTAGGGCTCGTCTGGAAACTGGTTTTTCTGCCATCGTGATTACACATTCCAGTGCGGCTGAGCCTCGTCATCCTGAGGCTGTCCTACCCACTGCTCCCATCACAGAACCAGACACTGCCTCATCACGCAGGGTTCGCCACACATCCGCATCGTCTTCCTCTACAGACAAAGATTTTCACGCATATAGCCGCCTCCACATGACGTCGAACGTAGGTACTGCAACCCTTGTTCCTAACAATGGAAAACGCCCTACTATCACGGCTGGAGTAATGTCCCCTGAACTCCTTCACCGCTTTGAACACTTTGCTCGAGGGTATCTCGCCAATAGGGAGAGCTTTGACGCTAAAGACTATGTTGCCCAAATGGCATATGCTTTCGAAGACCCGCTTTTCAGCGATTGGTTCCAAACCTCCCAGGAGTACTATGAATCCTTATCCTTTGCCGACTTCATGTCTAAAGTTCGCACACGCTGGCTACCTCCTGGCTGGGAGAAAGAGTTGGCACGCAAAGTACGCAATCTGAAGCAGGGAAATACCCCCTTCCGTGATTTCTCCACTGCGATACGACGCGACAATCTTTTATTGAAAGGAACGAAGCACCACCTCTCTCCTCCACAACTGCGCACTCAAATCAAGGCAAACCTTTCTCCTGAACTCCTATCTGCATATGACCGGTATAAAGAAAAGCATGACTCTGATTCCGATTCCGACATTGAGAATCAAGCACCTGATACTGACAATGGTGTCAACGCCATCGCCAGGATGGAAGCTACTGCCCACAAGGCTGAAACACGCCTCAAATTTTTCGTTCAAATTCTCGTGAAGCTCGATGATAAGGTGCATGAGGAATCTGCCTCGCGCAGAAGGGAGGCTGAAGATGCTGCTCGCAAACTCAAGCGATCTGGATCTGCAGCGGGCCTTTCTGACCTATCTCGCTGAGCACCCTCTACACGCACTCAATATGCTTCTAATGCATTGCCTTCGTCGTCTTTCCCCAAACCAAACTCCTCATCACTCTTCGCTACAAACTCGTCGCGACCACCCAAGCTCACTGAACGTGAACATAGGTACCTCAATGCTCACGAGGGTTGCAAGAAATGCCGTCAATTCTATGTCACAGATGGACACTCTTGCGAATTCCCATCCCGAGATGGCTACATCGAGCGTACAATGACTGCTGTCAATGAGGCATGCCAGCGCAAAGGAAAGCCTGTACTCCCTGTTCCTCGTGACGAAACCTCACAGATCACCGTTGCTGCTGTCTCCGGAAATTACGCTCCGCCCCCTGCGACTGCACCGCCCCTTCTGCCTGTGGCTGCTGTTATGGGCATGACCAGTTACCCGGAAGCAGTGATGAACCACCCTAGCAATGAACATAATGTGATCATCGGGAGCGAGGGTGATTTGTCGCGCGACACAAATGACTCTGTGAGCGCTCCTGTTCCTTTCTGCATTCCCCATCTTCTCTGGCATTGTGCTGTTGATGACCTTAAACCTTTATCCCCTGCCCGTGTTAATGTTGTTGCATTGATTGACCATGGCTCCCCTGCAGTTCTAATCGATGAACAACTGGTATCCAACTTGCATCTTCGCCTGAGACTGCTGCCTGAAGTAATTCCTGTGTCTGGTGCCTTCTTTAATAAGTCTGCTGCCCCTGCGTCCATATCGCTCACCCACTGGGTGAAGCTGAAATTGCATGATCGAGACAATTATTATTCCGCCTGAACTGTTCGTGCTCTCGTAGCACCAAATTTGTGTCACCAAATCATACTAGGACTGCCATTTTTGTACCATAATAATGTGACTGTAAATGTACGCAGAAACACTGCATTGACCGATGCCAATTTCGACTTATTACATCCCATGCCTCCTCCCATCCCTAAAGCTCCTGCTCCAAAACTACGTGATGTTATCACTAAAAATGTGGAAAATTGAAAACTGCTGATGCTTGAACTTCATGCTGTATGCAAGAAATGCCATGCCATAGTTGATGCTTCTTGTGAACCTGTTCGGCCGGTTGATGTGATCGGGGCTGTACGCCTTCGGATTGAACAACTTGCAGCCAGTGAACACCTCCATAAGCTTGCATTAGATGTGAAAGACACTTATGCTGATGTGTTCAAACCAATCCCTCATGTCAGTGAAATGCCAGACAACATCCACTGTAAAATCACATTGAAAGATGCATCCAAGACGATTACCACTTGGTTGTACTCTTGCCCTCATAAATACCGCAAAGCATGGAACACTTTAATCAGCAAACACCTGGATGCTGGCCGCATACGACCGTCTTCATCTGCTCATGCTTCACCTGCATTCCTTGTGCCTAAAGTGGACATGTGTGTGCTGCCACGTTGGGTGAACGACTATCGCCAATTAAATGCAAATACTGTCACCGACTGCAACCCACTGCCCAGAGTAGATGATATCCTTGCAGATGCTGGGAAGGGAAAAATCTGGAGCAAAATCGATATGACAGACAGCTTTTTCCACACAAAAATGGATCCAGAGAGCATTCATCTGACTGCCGTAATTACACCTTTGGGCTTGTATGAATGGTTGGTCATGCCACAGGGCCTTCGCAATGCTCCACCCATTCATCAGCGACGAGTTACTGAAGCGCTCCGCCCTTTTCTTGCACGGTTCTGCCATGTTTACCTTGATGACATTATCATCTGGTCTGACAACGTTGAACAACACATCAAGCACATAAAGCTGATTATGAATGCGCTACGAAAAGCTTCTCTATATTGCAATTCAAAGAAGTCTCAATTTTTTTTGACTGAGTTAGAGTTCCTTGGACATCAAATTTCGCGTCAGGGCATTGAGGCTTGTTCATCCAAGGTTGACAAGATCCTTAATTGGCCAACTCCGAAATCTGCATCTGATGTTCGGAGTTTCCTGGGTCTTGTTTGGTATATTGCAACCTTTCTACCCAAACTAGCGGACCACACGTCCGTTCTCACTCCCCTCACAACAAAAGACTGTGAAAAGAATTTCCCTACATGGTGCCCAGATCACCAACATGCCTTTGATGCAATCAAGGCTCTAGTTGTTAGTCGTGAGTGCCTCACAGTGATTGACCATGCGAGGCCTGGTGACAACAAAATCTTTGTCACCTGTGATGCAAGTGACCTTCGCACTGGCGCTGTACTCAGCTGAGGTCCTACGTGGGAAAGTGCGAGACCCATGGCATTTGATTCCATGCAGTTAAAAGATGCACAGAAGAATTACCCTGTTCATGAAAAGGAACTTCTTGCCATTGTTCGTGCACTGAAGAAATGGAGATCTGACTTGCTGGGATCAGAAATTCGTGTGTACACTGATCACCGCACTCTTGAGAATTTCGAAACTCAGAAAGACCTCTCACGTCGCCAAGCTCGCTGGATGGAGCATCTTTCCCAATTTGACATGACTATTATGTACATCCGTGGTGAAGACAACACAGTAGCTGATGCGTTGTCGCGGCTACCAAATGACATTCCTGACACCGACGCTTGTCACGATGTTGAAGTCTCAGACCCACCTTTGCGTTGGGACAGTTGGCTGAAACGGTGCACTGTAAACACTGTACTGACAATCTCTGCTGATGAATCATTTCTGCGGGACATTAAGTCTGGTTATGAGCATGATGATTTTTGCAAAAAATTGTCTACTGTCGATTGCAGTATCCCTGGCATAAAATTTGTCAATGACCTGTGGTATATTGGCAGTCGGCTTGTTATTCCCCGCTATGGGACTGTGCGTGAAGATCTTTTCCGCCTCGCTCACGATACTTTGGGCCACTTCGGTAGCGACAAATCTTATTCAGCAATCCGCGATTGCTACTATTGGCCAAACATGCGACGTGATCTGGAAACTGCATATGTACTGGCATGCACTACTTGTCAACGAAACAAGAGCTCGACGGCCAAACAAACAGGGCCTCTACACCCTCTTCCAATCCCTGATGCTCGAGGCGATTCTGTCTGTCTCGACTTTGTAGGACCTCTGCCTGAGGATCATGGCTTTAATTGTATTCTAACGGTCACAGACCGTTTGGGCTCAGACGTACGGCTTATTCCCACTCGCACTGACATCACTGCACAGAAACTTGCTGTGATCTTCTTCAATGAGTGGTACTGCGAGAATGGTCTGCCACTCGAGCTCATCTCCGATCGTGACAAACTTTTTGTCTCTAAATTCTGGAAGACATTACACACTCTGACAGGTGTCCACTTAAAACTGTCTACTGCATATCACCCACAGACGGATGGTGCTAGCGAACGCACCAACAAGACACTTAACCAGTGCATTCGTTTCCATGTCGAATGCAACCAGAAGGGGTGGGTGCGCGCACTGCCACTTATCCGGTTCAACATCATGAATTCGGTCAATGCATCGACTGGCTTTTCAGGATTCCAATTGCGCATGGGCCGCAGCCCACGTGTAATCCCTCCGCTTGTACCGACGTCGATTACACAACTGCCAGCGGAGGAAGTCCAGGCGCACTCCTTGATCAAGAAAATGCTGGATGATGAACAGGAGGCAAAAGATACACTACTCGCCAATAAGGTCTCCCAGGCTTTCCATGCCAACAAGAACCGGGGGCCAGAAGAGGCTTTCGAGGTTGGTGACAAGGTTATGCTGGCTACTCTACATCGCCGGCGTGAATACAAGGCAGGAGACAAGAACCGTGTTGCTAAGTTTTTCCCGCGATTTGATGGGCCCCATTTTGTCACACATGCGTTCCCCAACTCATCTGTTTACACCCTAGACTTGCCAAATTCCCCTGATGTGTTCCCAACTTTTCATGCATCACTTTTGAAACGGTTCCATGAAAACGATTGTGACCTTTTCCCTGGCCGCGAACATCCTATGCCTGGCCTGGTGGTCACTGTGGACGGCATCGAGGAGCACACTATTGAGAAGATTGTGGATGAATGCAGGAGGGGCCAAGGCACTCAATACCTCATACGCTGGGTAGGTTATCCGCCCGACCATGATCAATGGATGCCACGACGTGATTTGGAAGATTGTGAAGCCTTGGATCGCTGGTTGCATCGTAAGGTTTAGGGACACGCGGTAGCTTTTCCCATTGGGTTTTTGATGCACCCATCGTGATGGTTGATGGTGTGGTTGAATTTTTATTTTTATTGGATCTTCTCATGTGTCTGACAACTCTGCTACTTATGGGCACCTCGACCACGGCACTTTCTTAAAAGATGGGAGGGTGTAAGCCTGGCTTACTACGCTACTGTATTGATGTATTTGGATCCGCGCACGTACAAAGTCTGGTGGTTCGTTTGTTGAGATTCTTCTTCCTTCCTTCTTCGATATCTCCTATTTTACCCCACTACGTTGTCTACTCGCTTTTGGAATACTACGCTGTGTCTTATCACCTCGCGTGATTAAGAAGTGAGTCTTAGTATTCCATCATCCTCTCTCCCCTAGTGTTTCCTGTCTCCTTTTCAGAGCCAGGTTTCCAGATATCATGGTGAGTTCTCGCTTGTTAGGCATGATCCTATACTTGATTTTGATTTATTTACAAGTTGTTTCAAGGGTACAATAAGACGAGAGGATTGCGCACTGTAGTTCTCCTGTTATGGCAAGATTTTGCTTGGAGGGGGGATTGCACAATCATCAGATATTACAGTGAGTTCTGGTGTGTTTTGCCTGTTCTTATACTCGATCATAATCTATTTATGGGTCATTTAAATGGTACAATGAGACAAGAGGATTGCACATTGTAGTTTTTCTGTTAGGGCAAGATTTTGCTTGGAAGGTGTATTGCACAATCATCAGATATGATAGTGAGTTCTTGCTTGTTTTGCCTGTTCTTATACTTGATCTTAGCCTATTTATGAGTTGTTTGAAGGGTACTATAGGATAAGAGGATCACATGTTGTAGTTCCCCTGTTATGGCAGGATCCCACACAGAGGGGGCATTGCACAACCATGAGATATGACAAGTGAGTTCTTGCTTGTCCTGTTACAATAAGAACTCAGTTGTGAAACTAGAAGATATGAAGCTACAAATACATGGTAAGTAAAGTAGAGTAGACATATGTAAGTATTAGATCTCACCTCAACATTTGTGAACAGCCAAATGACTGAGGAGAGAATATGATGAGAGATTGAGCATCTGTGGGATTACCTGTGCTAATGCATAAAGTCTACAGGTAATGAGTGATACTAACATAAATCATTAAAAATAATAAGTCAATATTGTATGGTGCAGTCCTTAGTGTAAGTCAGGTTACTATGGGGTGTCTCAGAGCATTCCAGTGCAGCTCAGGGCATCTGAGTCATGCACAGTGTGCCAAAAAAGGTCTGGGAACATGAGGTTACACTGGGAAGACCTCAGGGTCAAAGTGATTTCCGTGATGGAGGCAGTGCAGCCTGAGGTATATAATGAATCAGGTGGCCACAAATATCCTGGTCAGTAATCACATCATTGAACTCAGGTCACCAAATAGAGGTTGGACACACCACAGGTCAAATTTCAGGATTTCTTTGGATTCTCAAATAAACAAGCCACCATTGGTTAATTGGTGCTTGGGCTGAGAAAAGAATAGATGTTTGTCCAACTTTTCAAGTTGTTCTTGAGAGGGATCCAAGAGTGTTGATGTCTGGATGAAAGGGTCAGAATGTGTATGGGGGGTATCTGGGTATCTTGATATACTCAACATGTCATTAGCATAGACAAGATACATGGTAGATGAGCTCCAAATGTGGAACAAAATGTAGACAAGAATAATAAAAACGACTCGGAGAAGCAAGAGCAGAACATGTGTAAGTAGTACATTGTGATTATCATGATCAAACCATGACAAGAATGTGTCAACTTGAATGCCTGCCGAAAACAGAGTCCACCTCACCCTTTTTGGCACATTTGCAGACATAGTTGAAATTTTGGCATGGTGTTTAATTCTCAAGGGGAAATGCCTCAGAAGAGGATCTAATAATATGCACCTCCTAAGCCATTGTGGCTATTGTAGCAGTTGACACTGTCATCACCATCTGTCACTGGTATTGAGCCTTGGATGGAGGTCATGGAGGTCATGCAAAAGCTTGAAGTTGAATGATACCTTGGCATGGGATAGTGTCACATGCATTGTGATACTTTCCCATGCCATCCTTGAACAAATCTTAAGCTTAAACTGGGGTTCAGTGTCTCTGACTTGTTGATGACTGCAACACCAATGATAGCAAACCAAACCCTCAGGCAACAACAACACAGACAATGACAATGACAAGCTCAGGAGGCATTGCCTCCTGAGCTTGTCAGTAAGCTTTTTTTTCACTCTCAGAATATATTGCTGAGTATACTAGTTGACAAACTAAGTGGGGCTCAACAATGGGGAGGTGAACCAGGGATCACAAGAATGACAACAAATGGAAGCCAAAGTGGGCCAGGATGTGAGAACAACAAGAGGGGCAATACTCCTTGAGTCGATATGTATGTTTTTTTGTTTTGTTTTTTCGCTGACAAGAATCACAAGATACATAACTGGAAGAACCAAGTGACTAGTGTTGCCAATGGCGTGGCTCAGAGCCACGAGCCGTTGAGCTGAGCCGCTATTTTGGGCCAGCTGTGCCGATAAATCGACTCGCAGCTCAAAGCTGCCCAGAGCCGCTCAAGCCATGCTCTAAGTTGCCTACAATTCAGAGGTGCTAGATAGTTTTAAACCTTTTGAAAACATTATAAAACACTCTGTGGAACTACCTACTGCTAATTTGAATGCATATTTCCATACTCTACTCCCCACAGCCATCTCGCGAGCATTTTTGTAATAGGTATGAGGAGATAAACACAGCCAAACAATATCATCATGAATACTGATCCATGCAAAACTCAATTGTGTGGTGTATTTCTTTTGTAATAATGGTGTACACAACTTATTTGACAGTTAAAAAGCATAACTAGGGCATAAAAACAAGTAGAACAATGAGCCCACAACTTTGGGCAATCTCAATCAGCTCAGCCGGCTCAGAGCCACTCAGGGCGACTCAGCGCCATTTTGATCGGCTCAAGTGCCTGAGCTGCGCCACGGGCGAGCTGAGCCGAGCCGTGGCATCACTATAAGTGACAGTGGGATGTGCACCAGCTGTGCCAATGATGACAACAGAATCAGCTGCAGCAGGAAATGGGGACCTACCCCAGACAAGGGACCATCACTGGTACAAGACCCATAAAGACAAGCCACTGTTGGTAAGAAGGAACCACCACACATGAGGAGCCTCCAAGGATGACATGAGAAAGATCATGTTTGGTAGCTGTACTCTCAGACATTTGAGTCTGGAGGATGGACTGCTCTGT